>JAQQSW010013283.1:0-12351 GCA_028646575.1 Pseudocheirus occidentalis
TATATGCAACCGGGAATTAAGATATACAGGCACTGTGGTAGGGAGATCCATTCTGCCCTACCATAAAGTCAGAGGGGTGAGAGGGAGGACATATTAGAGAGCAAATTGGGGGAGGAGTTATACAGTGGGATTATGGATTTCATGTAGTCCAGGAATTTTTAAATTGTCTCTCCTGGATCTATTTTCCAGGTCAGTGGTTTTTCCAATGAGATATTTCACATTGCCTTCTATTTTTCCCTTCGTTTGGATCTGTTTAATAGTATCTTGATTTCTCATAAAGTCACTTGCTTCCATTTGCTCCACTCTAATTCTAGGTGTTGGGTAGGGTGAAGATGGGGAGAAAATTTGTAACTCAAAATCTTGTGGAAATGAATGATGTAAACACAAAAATAAATAAATTAATTTATTTTTGAAAATATAGTTTCCCTGGTTATCTCTTTTAATTTGGTCTATTTTTGCATTTGCTCTAAGATGAGAATTACTACTTTTTTTCTGCAACTGATACTTACAACGTTTTGCTCCAGTCCTTTATTTTATCTCTGCATTTATCTTTCCATTCGAAGTGTGTCTCTTGTAAGCAGTATATTACTGGATTTCAGTTTCTAATCCATTCTGTTTTCTACTTCCATTTTACAGGTGAATTCATCCCATTCACATTCACAGTTATGATTACTAACTGTGTATTTCCTTTCATCTGATTTTCTTCCATTTCTTCTTCTCTCTTTTGTTTCATCCTTCAAAATCTTTTATCCTATCCAAAATAGATATCCAAACATCTATTTTGCTTCTAACCATTGTCTTTTTATGAAGACTTTTCTTCCTCCTTTATCATTCAGAATTGTGTTAGGTCATTGTGTTGATCATAGCTACTAAGTCTAAAGATCATTAAATCCCACTAATGCAGTATTGGTGGATTTGTGAACTGTTCTATCCATTCTTAAGAACAATTTGGAACTATACTCAAAGGACTATAAAACTATAAATACCTTGTAATCTGTCTGTTAGGAAATGGTTTAGTGAGTTGTGATACATGATTGTGATGGAATATTATTTTACCATAAGAAATGATAAGCATGGTTTAGAAAAATGTAAAAACTTGTGTATGATATGATGTAAATGAAGTGAGTAGAATGAAGACAACATTAAACACAACATTTTAAGGATGATCAACTGGGAAGGACTCAGTTACTCTGATCAAGAAATGATAATAGAAAATTCCGAAGGATACAGAGTGAAAAATGCTATCCATATTTAGAGAGAGAACTGACAAACTCTAAGTACAGATCAAAACATAATTTTTAAACTTTATTTCTTTTCTTTTTTTTGAATTCATATATGTTTTCTTTTGCAACATGAGTATTGCAAAGATATGGTTTACGTGAGTTTCCATCTATAATTGATATTGTGTTATCATTATATGTACCTCTCAAAGTTATATATACTTCTCAAAGGGTAGAGGAGGCAATAGGGAGGGAGAGAGATAATTTGGAATTCAAAATTATATAAAGAAGAATGTTATTGTTAAATAATAATTTTTAATCTTAATAGTTGGAAAATATTTAATAAAATGAATAAAAATATTTAAAAATAAACTGGTCCACAAGTATATTTTTAAGTGTTTTCTAGTGTTCCTAAGTGCAAGGATGCTATGATATGTCTTACGGAAAAATTTTCTGTGTTAGCTAAATTTTATTCTTGCATGAATTAGAGTAATGTGCATTATGAGTTCAATTTTAATGACACAACCATAATGTACATACAAAAAAGGAAGAGAAAATTTGGTAATCTATATGTGAGGTTGTATGCTGAAATAAATGTGACCAGAGTTTCATAGAAACTTAATTTTGCATATCTTCAAGGAGTAATGATGCAGTATTCACAAATTCAGTACTTGAAGTCACTTTACAGAAAATAGTTACTACAAATTATGGAAATCAACATATTTCAGTTTTTAAATTAAATTTTATTTTTGGTCAGTCAGCAAAAATCTGCCTTCTATATCTCTCAACCTCATATTAAATTGAGAAAGCACAGTCAAATACCTCTTCCAAATGTGAATTGTCAAGTAAAAAAAGTCTGCTTTGTCCATGTCCAAAAATATTATGTCTTATTAGGCATTCTAAATCTTTGACATCTCTATTAGAGAATGGGTGCTGTATATCATAATTAGTCCTCTGGAAGGTTGGTCATTATACTGATAAGTGTTCCTAAGGTTTTGAAAATTGTATTTCATTGCAATATTGTTTTTGTTCTATACATTTTTTTCCAGGTTTTCCCCATTTCACTCCATATCAGTCCATGAAAGTCTTTTCAGGTTTCTCTAAAAAAACAACCAAACAAACCAAAACATCAACAAAAAAGTTCCCTTCATCTTTTTTTTAATGACACAATAGTGTCTCATCATATTTATGTACTGTAACTTGTTCATTTTTCTCCAATTGATGGTCCTCCCTGCAGTTTTCACTTATATAACATAGTAAAAATTGCTATGAATGTTTTTTGTACATCTTAGAGTTTAATTTGCTTAGCATTAATCCTTTTAATCTGCCATTTCTGTAATTCCCCCCTCCACCCTAATGCTCTTTTCCTTCCATTTCCCTGTTGGGTGAATGTAAATACATTTCCCAAAATACAAAAGATATGTACCAACTATGTGTGCATGTGTTTACTTTTTCCCATTTGGACAAGTTTTGATGAGAGTGAAGCTCAGTGTTAGCTACCTCTCTCATCCCTTCATCTCTGTTTGGATAAATGTTTACTTTTATGAATCAATTATTGGAAACTAATTTCCTCTAATCTTTCTCTTCCTCTCTTTCCTGACAATCCATGCTTCTTCTGTGGAAGCATATGATAAGGTGTAGCACATGAGGAATATGCTTCAAAGATAAAGGTCAATACATGCAGAGACCATTCAGAAAGTTCTGAAGCATCCACTATGTTGGTGGATCCAGAAAAATTTTACTCTGGAAATTCTTCAGTGTCTGAGGAATAAATGAAAGCATCACCTAAGCAAGAAGTTCAGTTCAAGACCTTGTTTATTTCAAGTTACTTTGTGATTTATTAGATTTATTAAATTTATTGGAATTATTGGAAGGAACTATCTACATAATGCACTCCAGTATACGGTTCCCATCTTTTATAAGAGTCATGCCACAACAGACTTTAAACCTGTCATTTAGCAAATGTTAGATCTGAAGAATTTGTGTCACTTAGATGGGTCACATTGGATCTCAGCTGGAGGTGATTAATAACCTTGAGATTAAATAAATGATGATGACTTGATCACAAATAATGTGTTATCAAGAGATGACTACATTATAGGGACTAACTTTTCAAATGCTATGGGAAAATTGTAAAGCATTATACCAACCTCCCAAGCCTTCTCTCTAATTTCCACCTATGGGTAAATTGGGAAGATGGACCAAAAGCAGTACGAAAAAAGGAAAAATCTGGCCTCAACCTTCTGTCACCATTTTAATAGGAATAAAATGTTGTAACCCTTTAAGGGCTTGATTATCAAGTTGAAACTGCACCCATATTGCTTTTGTTGATTCATGCTAGTCCTTTGTGTATCATACTTTTTCCAGATTAGAGAACTTTGGGGTTGTGTTTGTCCTTTGTTTTTGAAAGGGACCAAGGCATCAGGGAAATGATGATATGACTTGCAGGTGGCTTTGATTTGCCTGAAGGAGGGCTGTATAAAGTCACCAGACTCATTTTCACCTGCACAGCCATCTGAATCCAGTGACCAGATATTCACCAGGATGACTGGAGATGACCCAGGACACAATGAGAGACTATAATCCTTTAGGCTAAGATCTTTCCACTTACTCATTTAAGTGTGAGGTAACACCCATTCAGTGATTAGGCCTCTTTAAAAAGTAAGTCAAGCAATGGTCATTTTACCTAGAACAGAAAAACAAAAACAAAAAACAACACAAAGAAATCAAGCTGGGAGGGGAAGACCCTCAGGGTTGCTGTTCCAAAGAGAAACCATTGATATTCACTCTAAGTCAGGAGGGCCCCAAATACCCAAAATACAGCCTCTCCCTTTGGAAAAGAGAGGGAGAAGAAGAGGCAGAAGAAGATGGAGAGGATGAATAAATTGTGCTGTCCTTCATTTTCTTTTTTATTTATTTTTAAAATTTATTTATTTTTTTGTCTTTTTGGAGGGGGAAGGCAGGGATATTAGGGTTAAGTGACTTGCCCAAGGTCACACAGCTAGTAAGTGTTAAGTGTCTGAGACTTGATTTGAACTCAGGTCCTCCTGACTCCAGGGTCAGTGTTCTATTCAGTGAACCACCTAGCTACCCCTGTCCTTCATTTCCAAAGAGGGCCATGGCATCAGGGAAATGATGATTCAACTTGCAGTTGTGTGTGATTTGAGTGAGGGAAGACTATGCAAAATGACTAGTCTTGCTTTCTCCTCCAGCCACCAAAGAAAGCTGCTTTAAATATTTTTGTACATGTGGATCTTTTCCAATTTTCTGATCTCTTTGGGATACAACTCTAGAAGTGGTATTACTGGGTTAAAAGGTATGTGCATTTTATAGCCCTTTGGACATAATGGTTGTATTAGTTCACTATTCTACCAACATTGCATTAGTGTTCCAATTTTCCCACGTCTTCTCCAGCATTTATCATTCTCCTGTTTGTCATGTTAGCCAATCTGACCAGTGAGATGTGGTACCTCAGAGGTGTTTTGATATGCATTTTTCTAATAAATAGAGATTTAGGGCATTTTTCATATGACTATAGATAGCTTTAATTTATTTACCTAAAAACTGCCTGTTCATATCCTTTGACCATTTATCAATTGGAGAATGAATTGTATTCTTATAAATTTGACTCAGCTCTTTATATATTTTAGAAGAGAGGGCTGTATCAGAGACACTGGTTGTAAAAATTCTTCCTTAGTTTTCCACTTCCCTCTTAATCTTGGCTGCATTGGCTTTGTTTGTGCAAAACCTTTTTAATTCAATGTAATCAAAATAATCCATTTTGCACTTCAAAATGTTCTTTATCTCTTGTTTGGTCACAAATTCTTCCATTCTCCATAAATCTTACAGATAAACTATTCTTTGCTCCCCTAATTTGTTTATAGTACCAGCCTTTATATCTAAAGCATGAAACCATTTTGATTTTATTTTGGTATATGGTACAAAATGTTGGTTTATGACTAGTTTCTACCATACTATTTTCTAGTTTTCCCAGCAATTTTTATAAATACCAAGTTCCTACACCAGAAGATGGAGTCTTTCAGCTTATCAAACAGTAGATTACCATACTCATTGACTACTGTGTCTTGTGTACCTAGCCTATTCCTCTAATCTCCTACTCTGTTTCTTAGTCAGTTCCAAGTAGTTTTGATGATTGTTGCATAACCACATTTTCTTTAGCTGTTCTTAATATGGCAATTGTAATATATTGTGTTCAGGTCCTAACATTTTTTTTCATTTTCTGGTAAGCATTGTGGCAAAATACATTTGTTTATGGTGATTCTACACATGCCACCTTTTCTGAAGTTTTTTTTGGTAATTGATTTACTAGTGGGATTCATACCACCAAACTCAAAAGAAGTTGTTCAAAATTCCCATCAAAGTGTACATGTCTCCTCTTCAAAAATCATTTGAGCCAAGACATCGTTTCTCTTGTTCAGATCATCATTAAGTGGAATTTCTAGAATGGTTTTATTTGAAGATGTTCAGTGTCCTCAAATTCTCCAAATTTCCTCCCTTTGGACTGAAGTAATTCTTCAGTTTCTCCTCTTCTTCTATCTACTCTAGACATAGAAACATAGAGATGAAATTACTTCTTAGAATTGTCCTTTATTGATTTATTGTTGTGTATCTATTGAAAAATTGATGCATAATGTGAACCTTAGCTTATGTTAGGCCATGTATTATGTGGAATTTACACATGGCTACTTGAATTTCTAATTTATAGCTTAGATCCTTTTCATGCATATGTATTTTTTGATTGCTTTATTAGTCAGTGGTTTGATCATTAAACATTTCCATCAGATGGGAAATAGATATTTATAATTTATTCTGATGTATCTAGCTTTCTTGTGGTGACAGGATAGAAAAAAGGAGGTACTTGCTTTGTTTATCCCCATGGTAATATGGTCATCACAATGATTCTGAGTGAGGCCAGTCTAAATACCTATGTAACTGCTACTTTTTATTAGACACATAGAAACAGTTTTATCACACTAATGGGATTCTGATCCAATAACTTGTGTCACCAGGGTCCAGTTTTCTGGTATTTCCAGATTCCTAATTGACTTTCACACAAAGTTCTGCCTGAACAAAATTTTGTTTGGTGTTCTTCTATTTTGTAATATTGCAATGGCAAGCAAAGAAGTAGTTAACACCTTGTTTCAGCTATTTATTTATTTAGCATGTTGTTTCATTTCAAGTTTCTTTTAAGGCCTATCCATGATTATATCAAGTCTTTTGTTAAGAAACAGAATTTGTGAACCCTTGTTGCTAATGCAACAGGAAGGGCAGAACAAGGCAGAGATTAATGACCATATATAAGGAGAAGTCCAGACTAGGAGAGAGCAGAAGTGTGAGGAAGCAAGACTGTGGCACCAGTACTTTGTCTGTCTGTTTTGATGTTACTTTGTCAGTTTTGTCTGCTGATAAAGGACTTTGCTGTTCTACTGGGAGCTTACTGGAAGCCCAGAAAGAGGATTTTCTTGTTGTCTGTTTACAGAAGTGCTGAAGGAGGGTTTTGGAGGC
This sequence comes from Pseudocheirus occidentalis, assembly GCA_028646575.1. NCBI lineage: Eukaryota > Metazoa > Chordata > Mammalia > Diprotodontia > Pseudocheiridae > Pseudocheirus > Pseudocheirus occidentalis. The sequence goes on from JAQQSW010013283.1 coordinate 6,747, forward strand.
CCTGGGAATATACTGAGATTTGTGTGGAGTCCTCAGATCTTGTTGGTGGGTCTGTGTTGATTTCACAGGCTGATAGTGAATTGATGAGGATGCCGGCAATGTGCATGAGTGTTATTGTGGCTCTTTTAAGCTTTGTGTTTCCAGAAACAAGAAATGTGAAGGACTGGATGTGGACTGGACACTATAAGCTTTAATATGGAATGGCAACTAGACAAGGAACTGGATGAAGAATTGGACAAGGAGCTAGACAAGGAACTGAGAACTGCCTGTTCTTTAATCCAGGTGACAGTTGGGTTGATTCAGGCAGGGGCTGGGACCATTGAAAAGGAACCATGGAATCTGAAAGCCAGCCTCAAGTCAAGATGAAAAGATCATAATTTATTGTGGTGGGAGGGTGGGCGGACTTTGTCCTCTGTATACTGTACATCTTCAGGATGATTGAATTAAGGATGATTGGAAACTAATCTCCAGTTAAGAAGAAAGAAAACTTTTTGACTGAGAGATTAAGACAACGTGACCTAGGATTAGAGTTGTATTTTGTGTACCTTAAGGAGGCTTGCTTCTTAAGGATGATTGAGTTAAGGACTTACTGAATGATTGTGCTTTGTTTCAAACCATGTGGCCACTTTAATGATAACTTGTTATGTCATAACATTGTGAATGCTGTGCTTTGATTTCTGTGAATGTTTTGCCTTAATTTTCTAATGAAAAATACGAATTCACTATACTATGCAATCAGAACCTTGAAGCTGTTCACAGTAGCACTCCTCTAGAAATCTGCTCATGCTTGGCTTTACACAAATATCACCTCCTTCCCCATTTCCCTTTCCCCATGACAAGCAAGATGAGTTGAGCTTTGAAGGAGTTATCATCATTGTTATTATCTTACAATTTATTTATTTAAAGTAAATCAAAATAGAAAGGGAGAAATTAAGACTGGCACTAAGTAAATAAACAGATCAAGGGGTCTATTTGGGAAGGATAATTTTCTCAGATCTTTCTTTTGAATTCTCTATTCTGGACAATCAAAGATACAGATTTTTCCATTTGATTCAAATGTTGTTTTCAAATTGGGCCTTTTCTTTCAGGATCAGCATTGTCTGCCACTCTCTGTTTTAAAGAACAGGTCATCAACCAAATGAACTATCATTACTATGGAACTATTAGTTCAGTAAATGAACTGTTCAACCCTGGAGGTTGAATCTTGCAGAATGCCACATTATATTCTTTCTACCATATAAAAATCCAGTGTGATACAGTTCTACAGCTAATATTTTCTTGTTCTGAAGACTTCTCTTCAAATATTCCTCCTTGGTGAAGGCACTTTGCACATAGCAATGTCCAGTCATACCAGTGAGTTAAGTAATATTAAAGTAATGAATTCTTGAAAATAAAACTCCTATAAATATTTTTAAAAGTTTATTTAAATTAGAAACACAATTTTTGAATTTATAATTTCAGAATTTTGATATATACAAGTGAGAAAATCAAGTAGCATTCAAATTCACAGGCTAAAAAAAATTCAGGGAATAATACCTAAGAATAATACATTCCTATTTTTTAAGTCTAACTAACCATAATACCCAAATGATCAGACTTTTAAAAAATCTACTTTTTTAAACTTTCACATGATTCCAATAGCTTACATTATATATCTTTACAGTTGCAAAGTAATTTTTTCACATCAAAATTTTAAGGTAAGAAGAGTAAGTATTATGACTTTACAGATGAGGAACTTGAATCTTCAAAATTTTAAAGTAATTTTCTGAAGGTTACATGGTTATCAATTGACAGATATCAAGCTTGAATGAAGAGCTTTTTATTTATCTATATTTCTATAGATCTTTATAATTTCACATCAAATTCCATACTATTTAAACAAGTTAGCTATACACCTTGATTTGCCACTAGCTTGTCTGGTCTTATAAAATTAGGCATAAGTACATTGTCCATTTACGTATACACAAACACACATACACACAGACATACATATTTGTGTCATATATGGAAGATCAATGATGAAAAGGGAAAAAAGGGTGTTTTCTGTATTATGGAAAAATTTTTATATCAACAGTGAACTTACAACAGGTATTCTCATTAAATATTAACATTTTTATAAATAAAAGAAGCAAGAAAATACATTTATTTAATATACATTGCTAATGTATGCATATGAAGAAACATATTTTTAGATTTCAATAGTTAAAAAAAGAAATAATTAATTGAATAAATACAGATTCCAATGCCTTGTGAATGCTATATAGAATAACTCACTCAGATGGGAGTTAATTTGTGATATTTTAAACAGAGAGGGGAAACGTACTTTTATTTATGAAAACTGGAGAAATTCTAGTATAAAGAACAACAGTTTCCAGAAGACCAAAGAAATTATACACCACATTAAGGCATTCAGAAACTGGTATTACTGGCACTTTTGTTCATTTGTATATATCTTTTATGATTAAAGAAAGTAAAGCTGAAGAAAAAAAATGCTACAGACATTTGGCAACTGACCTAAGATTTTAAAAGCTCTATAAATTTTAGGAAAATATGAATTTTCATTTTTAATGTACAAGGTTAACTGATTAGAATCATGAGACTCTCATTTAAAACAGTGAAGTACAGAAGAACCAGGTTAGCTAGGTGGCATAGTGGAAAGATTACTCGACTTGGAGTCAGGAAGACTCATCTTTCTGAATTCAAATTTGGTCTCTGAGTAACTAAGTGACTTCAGGCAAGTCACTTAACCCTGTTTGCCTCAGTTTTCTTTTCTATAAAATGAATTAGAGAAAGGAATGATAAACCATTTCAGTATCTTTGCCAAGAAAACTCCAAATGATGTCATCAAGAGTAGGAAAAGTACTGAAAACAACTGAACTCAAGAACCAGGGATAGGAACCTGAGGAAACGTGAAGATACAACAGAGGGCTGAAAAAGCTCTCTCCCTTTTTGGAGGTGTGGCATTTGGAAGGTGTGAACTGGGAGAAAGCTTCTTCTAAATGATTCCTGATTGGTGAAAAGGAGATGATTCATTAATCAAGAGCTTCAGTGACAGCTACTGATCTTCAGTGCCACCTAGAGGTGGAGAGAAATGAAGTATTTCATAAAACCGTGTTGCTTTCTGCTTTGCCACCTCTGGATTGATAAACTTTGCCACATCTGGATTGATAAACAAAAGGAAAAGAAACTTGTATTTCTTGTAATAGGTTGAACTGGCTCATTCCTGAACTATTTAGCTGTGAGCTTTTTTTCTGATTGGTCTGAGAAATATTTGGATCAGTGAATAATTGGCTAGGTTGAGCTAAATAGCCAACAGGTAGGCAGTTTGATGAACTCTACAATTTTCTGGCTCTATTCACAGTAAGAACTAATACTATCTAAATTCCCTTTTGGTTGCAATTGAAAGAGATGAAAAATTCTATGTTTAAATAGAGAAGAGAATTTCCCCAGATAAGGAATAGTGAATTTCTATAGATAGGTAGTAAGTAGAGGAGGTTGTTTTTTTCTTTTTTCTTTGTTTTGGTGATACAGATGATCCTGAATAGACAATTAATGTTGAAGCCTATACTTTCCTGTCAGGTTTCTGTGCTTGTGTACTTAAAAAAAATCTTATTTAATATTTTATTTTTCCCCAGTTATATGTAAAAAAATAACTTTCTTTTTGTTCAAATTTTGAGTTCCAAATTCTTTTTCCCTTTCCTTCTCCCATTGAAAAAGGCAAGCAATTTGGCATAGATTATACATGTGTAGTCATACAAAATACATTTTCACAGAGATTTGAAAAAAAACAAGAAAAACAAGCAAAGAAAAAGTATCTTTGATCTACATTCAGGCTTCTCCAGTTCTTTCTCTGAGATGGACAGCACTTTTCATCATATATTCTACAGAACTGTCTTGCATCATTATATTGCTGAGAATAGCTAAGTTAGTCATACTAGATCACGACACAATATTTCTGTTACTGTGTACAGTGTTCTCCTGGTTCTGCTCATTTCACTTTGTATTAGGTCACATATTTTCAGGTTTTTCTAAGAGCATCCTGTTCTTCATTTCTTAAAGCGTAATCATATTCCATCATAATCATATACTGCAACTTGTTCAATCATCTCCCAATTGATGGATATCCCCACAATTTCCAATTGTTTGGTAGCACTAAAAGAGTTGCTATAGTCTTGTATAAAAAGACCCTTTTCCTTTTGTTTTTTAAAAGATATCTCTTTGGGACACATATTTAGTAGTAGTATTGCTTGGTCACAAGGTATCCATGATTCCATAGCCCTTCAGGCAAAGTTCTAAATTGCTCTCGAGAATGGTTGAATCCATATACAACTTCACTAATAGTTCATTAATATTTCAATTTTCCCACATTACCGCTAACATTTGTCATGTTCCTTTTCTGTCATTTTGTCCAATCTGATAGGTGGAAGGTAACAATTCGGAGTTGTTTTAATTTGTACTTCTCTCATCAATAGTGATGTAGAGCATGTTTTTCATACAGTTATGGATAGCTTTGATTCCTTTGTCTGAAAACTGACTATTCATATCCTTTTATCAATCAATTATCAATTGAGGAACAACTTTGTTTCTAGAAATTTGACTCAGTTTTGAATATGTTTCAGAAATGAAATCTTTGTAAAGAAACTCACTTGTGAAGATGGCGGCATAGAAGCAGCAAGGTCCTGCAGCTCCCACACCGCCACCCTAAACACCCATAAAATATGAGTCCCGATAAAGCCTAGGACTCTCAGACTCACAAAAATACAGAGAACCCACCTCTCCCTTAAAGCAGCTCAGCAGCAGGGGCTCAGCTTGGCCCCCGGAGCAAAGGCCGGAACAGCCTGAAGCTGAGACCGTGGCCAGGCCTGGTATGGTGTGTAGGAGCCGGAGCCGAGCCCCGCAGCCAGTCAGCAGCGGTTCTACAACCTCCAGCACCTCCACATTTGCCAAGGTGGAAGGAACAGGGATGGGAGAGGGGCAGCTCACACCCCAGCGGAGCAGAGATCCGGCCAGCCCAAAACCGCAGCCCAAAACTGCAGCCCGGCCATGCTAGGCCCCAGGGCGGCCTGGAGGAGCTGAGTCTCCCAAGCCACAGTGTGAGTCTACTTCAAAGAAGATCTAAAGTACCTGCCTAAGGGATCTTCAAATCATCAGAGACTGGTTAGTGAAAGTGAAACTATGAAAATTAATTTGGGTGGGTAAAGCAGTTCAGCCAATCTGCCCCCGGGGCAAGGAAGCAGTGGGGGAAGGGAACTGCTGGAACCGGAGGCGACTCCCACCAGGCTGCTTCAGAGCCCCTGGCCTGTGGACTCTGCAGGGGGGCTGAATCGATTGATCAGGGCCAAGTGCTCTTGTGTTGAGCGGCCTGGATCCAGATTATGGTCTTAGGTGGTAGTCCTGGGGTGCACTTTCAGCAAGCTAAAGCTGGGGGGACTTGCAACACCCTCCTAATAGCTCTGGCAGTTGAGAAAAACCCAACGATTTGGAACAGGGCTTCCCCCCCTTGGAAGCAGAGTTTCACAGACCTAAAAAATCCAACCAATTAATTGACTGGCCAACATGAGGAAGAGGAAGCAAAATAAAAACACCAATAAAACTCTAGAATCCT
>JAQQSW010013284.1:0-12351 GCA_028646575.1 Pseudocheirus occidentalis
AATCGAAAGAATCTAGAATTTAAAGCTCTTCAATACCTGCAACTAGGAATTAAGATATACAGGGGATGTGGTAGGGAGACCCTCCCTGCCCTGCCAGAAAATATGAGAGCAGATCAGGGGAGGGGCTTTAGAGTGGGATCGCTGTTTTGGGGTTGGGTAGGGGAAATACGGGGAGAAAATTTGTAATTCAAAAATCTCATGAAAATAAATGATGTAAACAAGAAAACAAATTTAAAAATTAATAATATAAATAAATAAATGAATAAATAAATAAATAAAATAAACAAGAAAGAAAGGAAAAAACATAAAGTAGAAAGTTGAAGACACAATATGAAGGTTCCAAGAAGGTGGTTAGTTCATAGGAGCTGAAAGTTGGAAAGAACATGGGGAGGGGGGTGAAAGGGGAGGAAGAAGAGAGAGACAGGGACAGAGGGAGGGAAGAAGAGAGGGAGGGAGAGAGACGCAGAGACACAGAGAGAGAGAGAGAGAGAGAGAGAGAGGGCAGCTTTTATTAAGTGCTTACTATGTGCTAAGTAAGCACTGTACTGAGTGGTAGGGTACAAATGCAAGGAAAAAAAGATAGCCCTTGCCCTCAAAGAGCTTATATTCTAATGAGGAGTGACAATACATAAAGGGGAAATGGAAAACAGTGGGGCGAGGTGGGGTACACTGCAGTATAATGTGCAGTGTTCCAGGAAATGGTATAGTGAAGCATGGGCTCCTACAAGATAAGGCACAAACTTATCCATTAGAGCCCAGTGTTGTAGCCCTGATGCTGAGGCTACCTGCGGGGAGGAAATGCAGGTGAAGAATAGAGAAGTCATAATATGGAGTCAACAGAAATGGCCAGCTAAGTCATAGCTTGCTATTAAGGGATAGGGATAGAGACTATATCTGTAATTTCATTGGTATAGAAAACTCCTTATGAGGAAACTCCTTCAACTAACACAGTTTTGTACATTTTCTGCAATTTATAATCTTAAAGAGTTGCTTTGAGTTCTGAGAGATGAAGTAGCTCACCAGGGTTATACAACCAGTTAGTCAGAGGTAGGATTTGAACACACATCTTCCTAGTTCCAAAACCAATTGTCTATCCACTATATCATATCACAAAAAAAAACTATATCAACGTCTCAACTAATTATAGCTTTGTGCCAATATTTCTTCATCTATTAGGAAAATTTAGTGCTACCCTCAATTTATTTCTTGTTACCATGGGTTCGTTAGCAATTGAGCCCAGAATACCCTTGTGAACTGCAATCCCGTACTCCCCTATTCCCATTTCATCATGCGTGGGGGTTAATTGTACCCCAAATCAAATCAAAAATGATTTTTTTTGTCCAGCTTTGCTACAACTTTCTACATGACTTTGGGTCACTTTCCTTCTCCTAAGTTTCCTGCCTCAGACTTCTGCCATTGTAAAACTTGGCTGTGTGCTCGGTGACTATTATACCTTAAAAACCAAATGATGAATTTGGTTCCTTTCCTGCTATTGAGCTGATGGATGAGGATACTCACACACATGTATCCAAGGGCAAGGCTTGACACTTCAGGTGTGATGATGAGTTATTATGCAAATGTATTCCAGAAGGATGACGCTTTTGAAGTAACCCCCACACCTTAAGCTTCTCACATGGCGCTAGTTTTAGCTCATTATTCATGATGCTGCCGTGAATAATTTTATTCAGGGCCCGTGAACGTTTTGCTGAATAGCTATAGTATTTGAAAAGTGCAGAGTAGTCAAATAAACCATTCCAATGTATGAAGGCATAGAATAGCTTTGCTTCAGGCCCACCCACACCTGCTTCCCAGCTGTTCTAATGCTGCCTCGGATTGTATACTTCAAGGTCACCCACAAGTTAGGTTCTGGTGACTGATTCAGGTTGATGGATTGTTTCAGGGAGTACAAGTATGCTACAACATAGAGCAAATAAAAATCTTTACTTATTTCCTAAATCAGTTGGATAAGTGGGAGGCTGAATGAGGAAGTAGGAAGAATATGGAATTTGCTGTCCAAAGATCTGCATTCCAATCTAGGCCCCGTCATTCACCAGCTCTGTGACCTTGGACAATTTATTTATTTCCTTTGCATGGATCCCAATTTCCCCACCTAGAAGATGAAGAATTTAAATCAGATCTTATTTTTCCAGCATTAAGTCTAGTTCTTATTATTTAAAAAATGTTGCTATTAGGAAGTATCACTATTCCCACAGACTTCTATAACTCAAGATTCTATTTGGGTTTAATTTTCACGAAAACCTTGGAGTAATAAGAGGAAATAAAAAAGCCATGACCTTTGCAGCCTGAATTTTCTAGAAAGCTGTTTATTATAAAACAGAAGAGATAAAAATTATTGTCTCAAGATATTTGGCAGGCAGTTCTGGTAGCTGGAAAATTTTTATTAAAAAAGGACTTAGCATGATTAGCTGAAATTCAGAATCTTTACCAGCCAAGCCTTAGTGCTTTATAGTCAAGAAGTTAGCTGCAGATGAACAGAATTGGCAACTGGTCTAACTGTCAGGAAATCTGGATATACGTCTTGGTTCTTCTACCTTCTAGCTACCCATAGGAGCTAAACGAGTAATTTAACTTCTTTAAGCCTTAGTTTTACCAGCTGTAAAATGTAGATGGTAATAGTTGCATTTTCAAACTCACCACTCACTGGATTACTCTGAAGTAGGTAATGAATACAGGCAAGACTTCAGATCATGTGGTACAGTGGAAAGCATAAGGTATGTGAAGTAAAAGGAGCAATTGCCAGTTCTGTCATTTGCTGACAGTGTGACCTTGGGCATGTCACTTTAGGTCTCTTGGACTCAGTTTCTTCATCAGTAAATGACTTCTAGGAGCCCTTCCAGCCCTTAATGTCTTTGATCCTTGGATCTGATTATTATCTTCACATGTTAGCATGAGTTGTTGGGGACAATAGGAGGTACAGGTATAGACTCTAAGCTCAGTGACATAGAACAATAAGGCCATGTATTTACAGCAACTTGTACACATGGGATTTTAATGAATTCTTGCAGGGTTTAATAGAAACATTATTTCAGGAAATCTAATTTTAATAATATTCTATCAAGGTCAAAGAAACCTAATTGGCGCAATGCCTTATGAATATCAGGTGCTTGTAAGACATTCTCATCTGCTTTTTTGATTAAGAAAGACATAAAACATGAAAAGAAAAATTCAAAATCTAATACATTACTGTTGTGGAAATGTTCTGACATCATCATCATCATCACCAAAGAAGACAGTTAGGTGATGGACAGTTAGGTAGAATACTGGACCTGTAATCTGTGAAACTCACTAGCTGAATGACCCTGGGCAAGTCACTTAGCCTCTGTATGACTCACTTTCCTCATCTGTAAAATAGAAATAATTATAGCACCTAATTCTCAGGTTTGTTGTGAGGAGCAAATGAGATAATATTTGTAGAGAACTTTATAAATATTAAAAAGCTATATAAATACAAGCTATTAATAATATTGTTAAAGATAGGGTAAGATGCATTTCAATTTAGGGGTTGCTATTCTGGGTGCCATCGAACCCAATTAAATGCTCCCCAATGTTGCTGTTCTGCATGGTTTTTCACACTGTATATGTTACCCATATAGTTTACGGAGTGTAGAATTACACAGATGGGTACAACTCACCTAGTAACGTTAATTGGTTCTTTGAAAGATGTTACGTGAAACAAAATAACAGAGAACAGTTGGTTATGTAGGAACAACATTATAAATGACAGTTAAATTCCAGGGTAGCCAAAATTTCTACTACAGAAGCTTAAAAGAGGTCTTTACAGAGAACTGAAACTATAATAGTGGGGGCAGCTAGGTGGCACAGTGAATAGAGCACTGGCCCTGCAGTCAGGAAGACCAGAGTTCAAATCCGGCCTCAGACACTTGACACAAAAACTAGCCGTGTGACTTTGGGCAAGTCACTTAACCCCAACTGCCCGCCAAAAAGGAAAAAAAACTATAATAGTGAGTTAAAGGATCAAGACATAGGGACAGAGCTAGGCTGAGCTCCGGGGAGATTTGAGGAGACCAGGTGCTAAGGATGTTTCTGCTGCTTGCAAGAAGGAACCAGACACTAAGGACCCAATGAATCAAGAGTAAAAAAGGAAAAATAAAACAACTGCTTCATTTTCATGCAATAGTTTGAACTGCATGTCTTTGCATGTCAGCATGTGCACGTGTGCTTCTGAGTGTGTGTATGGGTGCATGCCCCCTTCTCTTGGCAGAAAGGTAAGCCCTTTACCCAGGGATAGGAACCCTAGAAGCAACCCTTTAGAGTTGGAAATCACCCAGCAATTGACAAACAGCATTTAGGAGAAGGAAAAGAAGGGGAGATATCACTGTCACGACATCTAGTATGAGAGAGGAAATGGCAGAAAGGAGGGCAGCCATGGCCATAAATTCACTAGCAAAACATGGAAGGGGCACTACAAGTTTGTCAGTGGGAAATTCATTGAAAACTGTCAATGTGCCAGCTAATAAAGATCTCTACAAAGGAGATCTGTCTTATTTTTAGTGATTAGAAAGCAAGGTTTCTTTATAATTTTATTTTTAAAAAATTATGAAATCACAGGATCATATAAATCAAGAGCTGGAAGGGACTGAGAGACCATATGGTTGAACTCCTTTCTTTTGCAGATGAGGAAACTGAGTCCCTGAGAACTTAAGTGATCTGCCCAAGGTCACTTCTGAAAGGTCAGAGGTAGAATCTGAACCCAGGTCTTCTTAGTCTAGAGACAGGACTGATTTTGCTATATCACCCTGTCTCCCTTTGAATCCTTTACTTTATCTCTTGAGCAGTGATCCAAATGATAAAGCAGCCTCTCAAAATTTTTCAGTGGGAGACAGAATTGAAAAATGATATTGGTCAAGGCTAAAGAATGTACAGTATGCCTAGATGCACAAACAAAATCAGAAAAGGTGTTGCCATGCAAAGTAAGGATAAGTGGGATATATACTGTTCATTTTACTTTTTGTGATATTCTGGGCTGCTTAAGGCTTATATCTGAACTTTATAGATATGAGGACAAGATATTTGGTTTTCTAGGAAGTCAAGGAAATTTTCCTTGAAAAAGAAAGATAGGCATTTCATTGATAGAGGAGGGAGAATGATTGGTGGACTTGGAGAAAGTACAATATAAAATAATCATGCTGTTTGTTAGGCAGTGTTCAGATTGGAACAAGCAGGCAGAAAGTAGGTCAAATAGGCATGGCAAATAAAGATTTTTGGTAAATGAGAGCCATTAAGTCAACCTTCCTATAATATTTTTCATCACTGCCAATATTCAATAGAACTCCAGACTAGGAAGTAGGAGACTCCAGCTCCTTAATCTGCTTCCTCATCACAGTGTAAGTGAGTCAGGAAGACATTATTTCAAATCCTGCCTGAGATACTTACTAGGTGCATGCCCCTAGACAATTAATTTCATTTCTCTGTGCCTTAATTTACTCCTTTGTAAAAATGAGAAACTAGGATTAATGCCTTTTAGCTCAAAATCTATGATCCTCTGTTCTGTATCAGAGTTGTTTACATCACAGAGAATGAAAGTTCCCTGAAAATCTTAAATCACTATATGTTGTTACTTGATGTGTATGACTCTTCATGACCCCATTTAGGGTTTTCTTGACAAAGATACTGAAGGGTTTGCCATTTCCTTCTCCAGCTCATTTTACATATGAGGCAACTGAGGCAAGCAGGATTAAGTGACTTGCCCAGGGTCACATGGGCCAGTAAGTGTCCAAGGCCAAATTTGAACTCAAGAAGAATTTTCCTGACTCCAGGTCCACCACTCTATCCATGGCACCACTTAGCTCCCAAAAGTACTATATAAATGTCTGTTATTATTGTTGTTAATATTTTATTAGTGATAATAAAAGCTGTGGGGAAAACAATCTAGTTGTAAAAACAATCTAGTTGTACTGTTTATGCTCAAGCAAAGAGCAGCTGCTTTGATGTTCCAAAAAACTAATCTCTAACAAAAACACACACACAAGCCAGACATGCTCTTTTTCTTCCTCTTTTTCTCTTTTTTAGTGACCTGTCCATCTTCCCAGTAGATATTCATTTACTGAAATCAATAATATCCTAAGTATTTTTCTCTCACTTTTTGTAAATCATCACTTCTTTGGATGATGGGCCATTTGCAAGATGTGCATGACTGGCTTTAAGTTCAGTCTTGTAAATGTCAGTCTTGGATCCCAGTCTTAATCCTCCTAACATGCCAGCTACATGTATCATTTACCCCCCCCCCTTTTTTTTTTACAAACCAAGAAAATTGGGCACAGCATAGTTAAATGATTTGCACAGAATCATTCAGCAAGTCAGTGATGGGAAGAAAATAAGAATTTTGAATTGTTGGCTCCCCATTTCATACTTGTTCCACTGGGTCATCCTCTTATTTTTTCACCAAATTGCCTGTGTGGGAATGTAGCTTTGCCAAATAATTCTTTTAGTAAATAAAACAACTTCAAAAAAAGAAACCAGGTGAATTTTTTTAAGTCAAACTTTAATGTAAGAAATTCCCTCATTTCTCATTTCAGTTCAGTTTGGAAATGATCTGCTAAATCCTGCTGGATACAGTTGCTCAAGAACAATTAAGAGCATTTTTCTGAGTTTTTGCTTTTGTGAACAGAATTCCGAAATCTCTACACTTGACAAACAAAGCCACAGGGGAAAAGGAAGATTGTCTCAGTGGAAAATGTAGTTGAGTGGTTCTATTGAGGTTCCACATCTGCTAAATGAACCTCAGTTTACTCATCTGTAAAATGAGGGAACTGGACTAGATGATCTTCATTGCTCAGTCAAGTTCTATGAATGACTAGTGGCATCAACCACAACATGCATTAATGAGTTTAATGTTGTGGGAGAGCTTATTCTCAAGTCTACACATCTCATGGGGATGGATGGTCATGAACCATGAAGAACCTAAAGTAATTCAATCAGTTGAAAAGTGTTTCTGTACAAAATGCATTTCTGCCAAGGAAAAGAGTTTCCTCTTACTGCAGGGAGTCACACTTTCTGCAGACAATCTTGTTGGCTCTGATGTATTCTTGAAACAGGCTGCAGTCCCACTCCAGATGTCTCACCTGGTGCATATAATGGTGCAAGCCAAAGGACATTGTTTCTCTCTTTTAACCAGCAGGATCATAGAGCTCAACTGAAAATTAGGGAAATTAGAGAAAAATAAATCCAGCATCTGGACGATTGAATTGTTTTACATCTGTTGCTTCCCTCTAGATCTACATTTCCTTTTTGGCTAAATCCCTCCTCAACCTTGTGTGTGTCTTCACTGTTTAAATATTGCTGCTGCTGCTGCTGCTACTGCTACTACTGCTGCTGCTGCTGCTGCTGCTGCCGCCTCTATTGCTACTACTATTTGTAAATAATTACTGGAACTGAATGTCCTGATGCTATAGTTTAAATTTTTTTTCTCTCCTCCTGCAGTTCTCTCCTCTAAATTGATGAATGATTATATTGTATATCAGTATTTTCCTGTTTGATAGCACATTTTAGATTTCTCTAGGAGGAAGAGGAGCAGGGACTGGTGATTTTCAAAGCATGTAAACATGAACAATATCTGTTTAAAATGGGGTGGGGAGAGGGAATGAGAATCTCATCCAAATTGTTTCCTCCAATTAAATTCAGGGCACACAACTTAGCAGCCAGCTGGCATAGTAGATAGAGGACTACACCTGGAATTAGGAAGACTTTAGTTCAAATCCTGTCTCAGACATTTACTATGTCTGTGTGACCCTGGACAAATGACTTAGCCTCTCTCAATCTTAGTTTCCTTATATGTAAAAGGGGGATAGTAAGATCAACTACTTCACAAGGTTATTGTGAGAATCACATGAAATAACATTTGTAAAACACTTAGCCAACTGTTGTGGTCATTTTCTAGTCATGTCTGATTCTTTGGAAGTCCATTGGTGGTTTTCTTGGCAAAGATACTGGAGTGATTTGCCATTTACTTCTTAGAATTAAGTAACTTGCCCAAGGTCACACAGCTAGTAAGTGGAAGTCCAGATTTGAACTCAGGAAGATGAGTCCTTCTGACTCTAAGCTCAGTACTCAGTGTACTATGGCACCTCCTAGCTTTTCCCAAAGCACTTCAAGCTCTATATAAATATATCCTCATCATTATTATAAGATAGCATTCAGCAAAGTTGACCTCTGCATAACAACACTGTGCACGTGTATGTGTGTTTGTGAAATCTTCTTCATTTGTGCTATATAGAGTTATAGCTGCTGTCCTTGTGCTACACTGAGTAAGAGATGGGGAAAGAGGAGGGCTGGGAGGAGAAAGAGAGAGAGAGAGACAGACAGACAGACAGACAGAGAGACAGAGACAGAGACAGAGAGACAGAGAGAAACAGAGACAGAGAGAGAGAGACAGAGAGAAAGAGAGAGAGACAGAGAGAGAGAGAGACACAGAGAGAGAGAGAGAGACAGAGAGGGAGGGAGGGAGAGAGGGAGAGAGGGAGAGAGGGAGTGAGAGGAAGACTAAGGAAAAACATTGTTTTTGTATTTGGAATAACAAGATCTTTTTTGTGGAATAGTCCAAACCTCAGCACTGGTAACAAGCATATAATGAGAAAAAATTAAGTCAGATTCACTTATAGTAGCAAAAAACTTTCAGTATGTATTATTTCAAAATGTATTTTCAATGTGTATCAATCCCATTCAGTATGTATTAGGAAAACAGGCATTTATTAAGTGCCTACTATATTCCAGGCACTGTGCAAAGCACTTTACGAATATCTCATTTGACCCTTTCAGAAACCCTAAGAGGTGGGTGCTATTTTTATCTTCATTTTACAGTTGAAGAAATTGAGGTAGATGTAGGTGAATTGACTTGCCCAGGATCACACAGTCAAGTGTCTGAGACAGGATTGAACTTAGGGCCTGACTCCAGGCCCTGTAGCCCCTCACTGCCTCTTGAACTTACTTTGAGTGATTGATGATAAAGCAATAATGTTTATTTTTATGATCCTTTTCTCTTAAAAAAAATAATTAGCAGAGTGACTAGGTGGCACAGTGAATAGAGCACCAGCCCCGGAGTCAGGAGGACCCGAGTTCAAATTTGGCCTTAGATACTTAACTCTTACTAGTTGTATGACCTTGGACAAGTAACTTAACCCCAATTGCTTTGCCTTCCCCCCTCCAAAAAAATTAACTTAGAGTCGACAAACATTTTATTGCAAAGAACAAAAACAAAATTACTTATGTTCATTTCTTTAAAAGTTATATGTTAAATTGAGGGAAGGAGAAGATACATCATTGCCTTCATTAAAGAAGAAAAGGTCACTGAAGTATTTTTAATATAATTAACGGAAGAAAATAGAAGGAAGTTAAGAAGAAAAGCAGAGAATTTTGAAAGTGACATGTGAAATTTATTAAAGAGATTTGGGGAAAGAGTATTCAATAGGCTTGCTATCTTGTGGTGTGGGGGGGGAAAGGAGAAACAGGGAGAAAATTTGTAACTCAAAATCTTGTGGAAATGAATGTTGAAAACTAAAAAATAAATAAATAAATTTGAATTTATTATTCATGTTTTAAAATAAACAAGATACATACAATAGAGATTTGTGGTTTCTCGTATAATACTTTTTCTGCTCTCCTTTGAGTTTTGAATTGTTCTCTCTCTTTCTCTGTCTCTGTCTCTTTCTTTGTCTCTGTGTGTCTCTCTTGTCATTGTTAAGTTTAAAATTGTTAAATGTGAAATTTTTAAAGCTATATGTTATATTTAACAGAGTAGTAACAAAATTATCCTGTTTGTATCCCTTTTGATTTTTTCAACATATTTTTGTAATGTTTTAGTGATACTTTTGTCTTTTTTTGCATCTAAAGCATTACTCACCAACTCATCCCTCTCCTACCAACAGAAGCTCTCCTTTGTAACAAGTTCTCAAGTGAAAAAAAAAATAGTCAGCATATTGTTCATGTCTGACTCTAGTCTGCTGCCTTTGTGCAGACGTGAGAAACATGCTTCATTAGTCTTTTGAAGTCATGATTAGTCTCTACACTTAGTAGAGTGTAGAAACACAGGATTCTCAATACAGCATAGAGAACTGCTATGTTAAATCAGCTGTGAACACTTTCAAAGTTGTTGTTTGTGTTGTTATGTTCATCAGAAAAAATAATTTTCTACTTCTCATTTTATTTTGCATCAGTTTATGCAAATCTTCCCAGATTTCTCTGCATCTGCCCTATTTGTCATTTCTATTTGTGTACTAATATTCCATTATATTCAGATACTGGAGTTTCTCCAGCTATTCTTCAACTGTACCTCACTTTAAGATATTATTTACACATCATTGTTCCCTAATGCTTTATTCACGTTTTAAACATACAATCTCCCTTTGAGCCTCAAATCAACACAGTGAGATACCTCCTATAGGTATTATTTTCCTCATTTTACAGATGAAGAAACTAAGTCTCAGAGAGGTTAAATGACACCTATTTTCACATTACAAGTAAGTAGCAGAGGCAGGATATAAACCTGGGTATTCCTACTACCCATTAAAACAATGGTTCTCAAACTTTTTGATCTCTGGATCCCTTTATACTCTTAAAAATTGAGAATCCAAAACTGTTTTTACTTGTATGGTTAATTATGTGCTTAATATCAATATATTTATATTTACCATATTAGAACCTGATAAAACTGAAACATTTAAGATGTTTGAATCATTTAAAATAATAATAAACCACTGAACATTAAAATAGCCTTTTATGAAAAATGACTACATCTCCTATAAAAATAATTGGTGTAAGAAGGGTGGACTTGTTTTAAATATTTTTGCAAATGTCTGGCTTAATAGAAGACAACTGAATTCTCATTTCTGCTTTTAAATTCAATCTGTTTCAAAATGGTATTTTGGTTGAAGTATATCAAGAAAATCCAGCATCACAGAAATATGTTGTTGGAAAAGGGAGACGTATTTCAGAAGGTGAAGTCAGTATTATTATGAAAATAGTTTTACACTCACAGACCCCCTAAAAGGATCTCAGGGATTCCCAGGGCTCCACAGACCACACTTTGAGAAATGCTGCACCATACCAATTTGCCTCTTGCCATGTCTCTTTAGCTTATTAAAATTAAAGCAATCAATTGTAACACACCAGAAACTGAAACTAATGCCAAGTACCTTTGCCACAGAAATGCTCACATTATAGTTCTTTCTAATCCACTTAACTGTCCCTTTAATGTTCTAACATTAGCAAAATGCTATGTTTGCCAGAACCACCACCCAGATCTATACAACTTCCCAACCCCCCTATTTAGGATACTTCATGTTTCTTCTCACTGAAAACACATTTTCTCTGTCATATTGTAGTATACACTGTTGGGTGTTCCCTAGGGCTCTCTACCAGCCTATTAAAAAATTGCTTTTGCCTCAGTCCTCTGAAAGTCCTAGATTAACTATCTTTCAATATTGGGCTATTTACTTTGAAATGATGGCTAACTGCAGCAATCTAAGACAACAAAAACATTTTTAAAATTAAAAGCCAACCACAAAAACTCATTTTTCTCACATTGAGCATATGTGTATAGGATCATAGATCTAGAGCTGGAAAGGACTGTGGAGGTCATCTAGTTCAACTCTTTCATTTTACAGATGAGGAAACTGAGGCTGTGGGAAGTTAAGTGATTTGTATCACATTTCCATCTAAACTTCAGGTTAATTTCTCTCAGAGTTAGTGTAGGATGCTGACTTCCAAACTAAGCATTTAGTACTAGCTTCATATCTGTGTTACTATGTACCTAACTCAACGAGATATTGGCAACTGTCAGCCTTAGTTTCCTGAAAAGAGAAAATATTGATAATGCATATGAAGAGTAAGATGATAGTGGAATTAGATTTTGGTTAGAGATTCATGATCTTATCAATGTGAGTACACCATTCCAAAGGCACACATTGCATCTAATCTACACCTTCTTGTTCTTTGTCCATAAGAATATGAATCCATATTCTCTCATAACTCTCTTAATACAGCCTTTCTAATTTTTAGGAGATCTTCTAGATCATTTAGCATTTTGTAGGTACCAGTGTGACCATTTGAGCTGTCCATTTTTTATCCCTTGCTCTCACTATAGGACCCATTCATTCCCTTTTCCAATCGCACATTTCCTAAGTGTTATCTTTTATTATCATTTCTTGCATATAATATCTCACTGTCAATACAATGCAACCTGGTTACACCCATCATGCATCTCCATATTGTCCTATGACTCACTTGGAACTTTGAATCCTAATAGACTATGGTGTTCCATGTATCATTGCCATTTAGCATCTCTAGAAGAATATTCATATTAGAAAAATGGAATTG
>JAQQSW010013285.1:0-12350 GCA_028646575.1 Pseudocheirus occidentalis
GATTTACTGGGGGTAATGAGAATGCAAAATACTTACAATCCTCTCATCTAAGTGGAATGGTGCAAAAACAGTCGTTGAAATCAATAATCCATAATGGTGGTATCATAGTTGGGGAGGGCAGACCTGGTGTAAACTGCCCATAGTTTCCATTCTCTCATTTATCCTTCAAAGATCAGTTAACATTCTCCATTTTCCTGATTTCTTTTTTCTTGCAAATACTGGAGAATTCCAAGGGCTAGCAGACTCCTCTATGTGGCCTGCCTCTAGTTGTTCCTTAACTATTTCTTGAAGGCCTTGATTTTGTCTACAGTAAGGGGCCACTGATCAACCCCTATAGGAGGTCCTTCTTTCCATGTGCTCTTAGTAACCTCTATTTTTCTTTTTTCTCCAGTGGCTCCTACCCAAAATCCTGATCTTGGATATACTTGGTCTGAATCACTACCTCCACTGTTTTCAATGGGTTTCTTCCCCATAAATTTACTAGTAGTGTTCCTGGTACATAGGGTTTAAATTTTCCTTTCTTGCCTTCTATTTCCCATGTAAGCCATCTTGTGTTTTGTCCAGGTATTTCTACTGCTCATATTTTTGCAGTGGTGTGCTGGCCTGATTAATAGGCCAAGCTTGTAGCTAGTATTGCTCTGATATGACTGCTGTATCTGCTCCAGTGTCGACCCTGTCAAATGTTTTTCCTTCTAATTTTATCTTTAATATAGGTCTTGCTTCTGTGATTTTCTGAGTCCAGTATGCCTGTCTCCCTGTGCTTCCAAACTTTCCACTGCCCTTTGTTTGCAAGACCTTTCTGTTATTTTGTTTGTAGTCCATAATTACCAAAATTGTGCTATCCTGTCCCCTTTTATTTTTAACTAAAATATCCTGATGGGGTTGTGCATGTACGAGAACTTAAACCTCTCCTAGAGTGTCAACATCAACCACTCTGGGCACCACCATTAGCCCTAGTAAAGACTGTGAACTATGGCCAAGGATGATGCCCATGGTACTAGGGGGAAGAGGTCCATAGACCCCTGTAGGTAACAAGGAAACACCCATAATCTATATGGTAACATAGGAGGAAAGGTCTAAACCTGCACTTCCTGGGGTAGCATGCCAGAGATCTGCAACTGTGAGTTTCACATGTGGTATAGGGAGTTGCTCTGGGGCACCAGAGGGGTGAGTGATAAGGCTGCTCCCATTGTTTGCTGGGGCAGGAGCAGGCCCCAGCAGGGAAGTTTCCCTGAATGGGGTTTCCATCTTTGTCTGTTTTTAAGCAGCACTCAGAGGCCCAGTGGTTGCCTTCCTTACATTTAACTCATGGAGTAGGCAGGAAATGAGCTTCACTACACTGTGGGCTTTTACTGGGGAACATACCATCCTTCCTTAAGTGCCCAGGTTTCCCACAGTTATAACAGACGTGGGGCTGAAGCACAGGCGGTTCTCTGATCCATGGCAGCAGCCATTACTTGTGCCTGAAAATATGTTGTCCTTATATTCTGGCATCTTTGAATCATTTCTATGATTGTCATATTTGGTTTTCCTCCTGCAGCAGCCTGTCTAAAGTCTGCATTTGCATTTTCTATAGCCAGTTTTGCCTCAGAGTCATATGAGCCAGTCCAGTCATGGGTGGAGTCTGGACCGGAGTCTGAGTCAGACACACTCCTTTGTATGGCCATAATCAATCTATTTAGAAAGTCTGGGAAAGGTTCTTGTGGCCCTTGGATTATTTTTGCAAATGAGGTCCCTTCATCTGCCTTTCCAGGGACCTTAAGCCATGTCACTCTGGCTGCCCTCATGGTAGCTCAAACCCTAATTAATCCCTAAGCTGGCTATATCTTCCTGTGCCAGTAAATTAATCAAAATCAGTAGGAACTCGAGCTCTTTTATTTCTTCTAGCTTGGTCTAGACATGCTTCAAAAAATTCTGATTTCCCTATTAAGTTAATCTCCTCTGTCCAATACTGTCCTTGCCAGGAAGCACCAATCAAAAGTTCATTTCATATTGCTGTATTGGAAATTGAATCTAGCAGTGTCTGAATGTAAGGATTATTTGGTACATAACTGGATGCTCTTGATTTGAGCTCTTTTAATAATTTGAAATCTAATGGGTGATGTTCTCTCTGCCTTTGTCCTGGATTGTTAGGATTGTCAACCTCAGTTACAAGTAGTGCTAATCTTATTTCTAGCAGGACTTCTTCTCCTCTTCCCTCTGCCCTTCTTATTGTTGTCTGAACTAACCCCTACCAGCTCTGGCCCTTTTTCATGTTTCTCTTTCCTTTCTGGAGAGACTCGACTTACTAACCTGTACAAAGGTGGTTGTGGCATGAAAGGAGCACTGGGGCAGGGTCATCACACCCTATGGCCTTCAACTGTTCATTTATACATTGCATCATTTCTTCTTCATCATCTGTCCCTACCACAGTGTTCACCTTAAATACTTTTGTGGTCAAAGATAACTTTTCTGGGTGTTGGAGACACATTTTTAGCAGGTTCCAAAGAGAAAATACTGAAGCAGGAGAATATGTCGGGTCCAAACTCCTGGTACTACTCCCTCAGTTGCCTACCGACTGCTTCCCAGTTTTCCGAATCAATGTTCTCTTCTTGAGAAAACCACAGACACTATGTCTCTATGCTTTCTAAAAATTCCTGAAGCTGAATACTAGTTACCAAAAGTGCTTTATCTCTAATTATTTTTATCAACAATATCAAATAATACTCACGGCCTTTACTTCCTGACTGCTTCTGTCTCAGCCATGTGCTTAAAACTGAAAATCAAGACTGAGTGGCAAACTGAAAGAAAATCAGGGTATTAATCTCTCTCTTTCTCTTTCCTTTGTCTTTTACTCCAGAGCTTCCAGGAGGCCACCCTCATGATAAGCTCTTTTCCGGTCCCTGTTCGGTGAACTACCTGATGCCTGCACAATAGGCAGTGAAGGCCCTGAACAGAAGAGTATGGCAAATGAAATGAAAACTAACTGAATGTTACTAACAAAAAATATTCTTGATACAATAATACAATAATAATTATAATTGAATAATATTTGTTTTTTATTATTTTTTCAATAATTTAATAATAATCAAACAAAACTGTCTGGCAGAATTAGAAGAAGGGGGAAAATTAGAAATAGAAAAAAATCCATCAATTTGGGTAACTACATATGTATAACCTATATTGAATTGGTGATCTTCCCAGTGGGGGTGGGTGAGGAGGGAAGAAAGGAAAGAATCTGGAATTCAAAGTTTTAAAAACAAATGTTTAAAAATATTTACTTCTTACATGCAAATGGGAAATAAGGTATACAGGCACTGGTGTATAGAAATTCATCTTGCCCTACCAGAAAGTTAGATGGGTAATGGGGGAGAGGAGAGCCTCCTCCTTAGAGGGGAGGCTGAGGGAATAGGTAAAAGTGTGTAGAAGAGTGTTTAAAGTGTTTATCTTTGGAAGGGGATAGGCAAGTAATAGGAGAGCAAGGTACTGGGTAGAAGTAAAGGGTGTGGAATATGGTTGGGGAAGCATATGTCTACATATGTATATAGCATATATGTATGTATATATTTATACGTATAGAGAAACATATCTAAACTTTATTGTAACCTTGTAATGGGAGGGTAAAAATAACAAAATTTAAAAGTGCATGGCAAAGAACAAAAGAAAATTCATAATCTTTGACGGCATGTTGCCATGGGGAGGGAAGGTGAAGGAGCAGGAGAAGGAGGAGGAGAAAATTTGAAAATCAAGGGATTGTGGAACCAAATGTTGTAAACTAAAATTAAATAAATAATTTTTTAAAGTAAATTATTGAACTAATAAATAAAACCAAGAATTCCTTTTATCAAATAAAATTGAAAAACCTCTGGTCAATTTGATTTAATAAAAGAAAGAAGAAACCAATTTACCAGTATCAAAAATGAAAAAGATGAATTCACCTCCAAAGAAGAGGAATTTTAAAAACATAATTAGGAATTATTTTGCCTAATTGTATGCCCATAAATTTGACAATCTTAGAAAAATGGAAGAATATCTACAAAAATATAAATTGCCCAGATTAACAGAAAGAGGAAGTAAAATACTTGAATTACCCCATCTCAGAAGAAGAAATTGAATTAGCCATCAATGAACTCCCTAGGAAAAAATCTCCAGGGGCCAGGCCAGATGGATTTACAAGTGAATTCTATCAAATATTTAAAGAACAATCAATTCCAAAATTGTATAGATTATTTGGAAAAATTGGTGGAGTCCTATCAAATTCTTTATATGATACAAATATGGTATTGATACTCAAACCAGGAAGAGTCAAAACAGAAAGGAAATTATAGACAAATTTCCCTAACAAATATAGATGCAAAATTCTTTAAATACAATATTACAAAAGGGATTACAGGAATGTGGTACTGGTTGAATTTTAGGAAAACTATCAGCATAACTGACTATCAACAACAACAACAACAAATGAACAGAAATTGCACGATTATCTCAATAGATGCAGAAAAAGCTTTTGACAAAAGACACATTACTATTAAAACCATTAGAGAGCACGCTAATAAATGGAGTCTTCCTTAAAATTATAAGTAGAATATATCTAATATCATGAGCAAGCATTGTATATATTGGGGATAATCTAGAAACAGATCAGGGGCAAAAGAAAGATTTTCATTACCACCACAGTTATTCACTATTGTAATAAAAATGTTAGCTTTAGCAATAAGAGAAGAAAACGAAATTGAAGGACTTAGAATAGGCAAAAAAAAAGCTATTGCTCTTCATGGGTGATATGATACTATACTTAGGGAATCCCAGAGAATCAACTAAAAAACTACTTGAAATAATTAACAAGTTTAGCTAAATTGTGGGATATAAAAATAAACCCACATAAATCATTAGCATTTCTCTATATTACTATCAAAGTCCAACAACAAGAGATAGGAAAAAATATTCTATTTAAAATAACTGTAAACAATACAAAATATTTGTGAGTCTACCTACCAAGACAATTCCAGGAATGATATGAACACAATTACAAAACATTTTCATACAAATGAAGTCAGAACCAAATAATTGGGAAAATATCAGTTACTAATGGGTAGGCCAAGTTATTATAATAAAATGACAATTCTACCTAAATTAATTTACCTATTCAGTGCCATACCAATCAAACTACCAAAAATCATTTTATAGAGCTATAAAAATAATAACAAAATTCATCTTGAAGAAAAAAAGTCCAGAATATAAAGGACATTAATGAAAAGAAATGCAAGAGAAGTGTAGCCTAGTCATATCAGTTCTTAAATGATATTATAAAGTATCAATCATCAAAAGACTTAAAGCATCCTATTCTCTCTCTCTGTCTCTCTCTCCATCTCTCCCTCTCTCTCTTTCTTTCTTTCTTTTGTTTTTCTCTTTTTGTGGTTTTTCCCATTGATTTTAACTTTTTTACAACATGACTAATGTGAAAATATGTTTCATATAAATGTATATGTAGAGCTTATATCAGATGGCATGCTATCTTGGGGAGGGGGAAGGGGAAGGAGGAGGAGAATATTTAGAATTCAACATCTTATAGAAGTGAATGTTGAAAACTAAAAGTTGATTAATAAAAATTTTTAAAGAGAAATTAAAGATATCAAGGGACTGTCGAATGCAAAAATGTGCATGTTTCAAAACAAAAATGTTAGGCACTTAACAGAAGCAGAAGAGATTAAAATAAGGAGACAAAAAGGCATAAAATGAATTATTCAAGAAAGATCTCAATATCATCCATAGTATCACTGATAATATAACCATGATGCTGTAATTACTTATCTAGAGTCAGACATCCCAGAGAATGAAGTCAAATGGGCCTTAGAAAACATTGCTAATAATACTAGTAGAGGTGATAGAGTTCAAGTTGAGCTACTTAAAATCCTAAAAGCTAATGCTGTTAAAGTGCTACATCCATTATTGCCAGCAAGTTTGGGAGACTTAACAGTAGCCATTAACTTGGAAAATGTTAGGACAAATAGGATAGAATTGACCCCCCCCCTTTGTTTGGGATGGCAAGCTCTCTGGAAAATAAGACAAAAACGGGGTGGGTTGTTTTGTAACATTTAGTTTCTTGACCTGCACACCCTGTTCTTTCCCTAACTGCAACCATCCTGTATGCCCCACCTGCATCCTGTTGATGGCACAATTTGGGCCTGAGGGCTCAAACTTACATTTCTAGTCTGTTGCTAAGGTCCCTTATTTTCTGCCAACAAATCTGAATGAGCTATGTGTGAATGCCCCTGCATAAGAGTATAAAAGGCAAGATTTTCTGCCCCTCAGGGTCCTGCCTGATTGACTGGGGTAGGTCCCTGGTTCGAACCTGTCAATAAAATTTCTTTTCCAAATTTATCGGTGGTCTGTCTCGTGGGTGGTCGACACCGCAAAACAGAAAAAGATCAGTATACATCCCAATCTTAAAAAAGGAAAAGGCCAAAGAGTGTTCAAATTATCAAACAATTGTGCTTATTTCACAAGCTGTCAAGATTCTGCAGGCTAGGTTTCAGATAAGTATCAGAAGTTCAGGTAGGTTTTCAAAGAGACAGAGAAACTAGAGACCAAATTTCCAACGTTCTCTGGATTATGGAGAAAAGAAGAGAGTTCCAAAAAAACATCTACTTCTGTTTCATTGACTACTACGCTCAAGCCTGTGACTGGATGGATTACAACAAAATGTGGCAAGTCCTCAAAGAGATGGAAGTGTTAGATCATCTTGTCTCCTGAGCAACCTGTATTCCAAAAAAGAAGCAATGGTTAAAACTGAACATGGAACTACTGATTGGTTTAAGATTGCAAAAGGAATACTAGGCTACAAATTGTCACCTACTTTAAGTTATATGCATAATACATCATGAAAAATGACAGAATGAACGAATCAAAAGCTGTAATTAAGGTTTCTGAGGGAAATAGCAAATATATCAAATAAGCAGACAATGCTACTCTGATGGCAGAAAGTGAAGAAGAATTAATGCTGGTGAAAGAGAAGAGCCCAAAAAATGTCTTGAAGCTTAACATAAAAAAAACCTAGCAAGCGACTGGTTCCATCACTTACTGGCAAAATGTGAGAGAAGAAATGAAAGCATTGTCAGATTTCATATTCTTGGGCTCGAAGATCACTTCAAACAGTGACTACAGCCATGAAATTTAAAAAAAACCTTGCTCTTTGGAAGGAAAGTTATGGCAAATATGGACAGCATTCTAAAAAGCAGAGATATCACCTTGCTGGAAAGGTAATCAAAGGTACAGTTTTTCCAATAGCAAGGTACTGATGTGACAATTGCATTGTAAGGAAAATTGAGCACCACAAAACCAACACTTTCCAATTTTGGTGCTATGTGAGAGCCCTTTGGACAGTGAGAAGATCAAATCTGTCCTGGCTGTGAGATAGCAGACTAAATCAGACATTTCCAGGCTCTCCAGATTTCTTCCACAAACAGACAGAAAATCTTCATGAAAATGAATGTAGAACAGCAAAAATAGAGGGGATAAAGCAGTTTTCCTCCTAAGACAACTTGAGAGGACTTCAGTAAAAAAAAATAAAATAAAATGTAATATAAATAAATAAACAGGACCTTCAGGAGCTGAGGTTTGGCCTAAGTGAAACTTAGACATCTATAGGTAATCTCCACTGAATCAACAAACAACAAGGCCTCGAGCAGCTCTGTCAGAAAGCAGGCGCTAGGCCTCAAGAAATTTCACCTTCTGAACTTTCACTTCACAACCTCAGGAGCATTCACCTCATGCGCTTTTAACTCACAAATATCTAAGGAGCAGCAGATAGTTGAGTGGGAAAAGATCGAACATCCTACCTTCCTTCCCTGTTTCCAAATCACTCAATATTTAAAGAAATTAATTGAGGCTATTCACTGGAAGGTCAAATACTAAAGCTAAAGCTTAAATACTTTGGCTATATAATGAAGTGATGGGATTCATTGGAAAAAAACCCGGATGTTGGGAAAAAGTAAAGGAAAAAGGAATGGCAGATGATGAAATAGTGTTATGGGAGCAACAAATACGAACTTGTACAGACTTCAAGAGATGGAGGATGATAGAAGGTCTTGGCATGCTATAGTCCATACTTTACCCAGCTTCTTAAAGGCATTGCAAGGGATTCAACCAATTCAAAGACTCAAGAAAATAAAGCATGGAGACCATTTATGGTTTATGAAAATACTCCAGTGGAAATTAACATTATAATAGGATTAGAATTTTCAGCCTACTGCTTGACCTATAAAGCTATACAAAAACAAATGAACCCTTTATGCTATTTTAATTTTTTCGTTTTGTTTTTTTTTTGGAGGGCAGTTGTGGTTAAGTGACTGGCTCAAGGTCACACGGCTAGTTTTGTGTGTGTGTGTGTTAAGTGTCTGAGGCCGGATTTGAACTCAGGTACTTCTGACTCTAGGGCCAGTGCTCTATTCACTGTGCCACCTAGCCACCCTCCCTTTATGCCATTTCAAAGGGACCAGAAGAAATAAATGCTACAGACAGCCAATAACCTCAAGTGAGTTACATTGCACCCTATAGACTTTGCATCTTTTTGCAACAAATGTAAGCACACTATGATTGTTTACTTTCAGTGTATGAGCATTCATTGTTCAAGGGTATATAACAATATAAGTGAAAGTGTCTGTGTTCAGCATTTGTATTTAAAAGACATGTTTAAGGTCATTGATAAAGTTATTTATAAAATGCTTGTAATTCAGTCCTTTTCCAGAGCTGCTGCTTGTTCAAAGTGCATTTCATCCTTCTTGGAATGGAGAAGAGGAATATGTATTCTGGGACATTTGAGTGTAAAAACCCAGGAGGGACATCGGTCTTAGAAACAGCTGTTTTCTGGGAATGACTTCTTGTAAATATTAAATCTAATTTTTCCCAATTACAGGCCAGGACATATGGATGTAATATAAGTAGGGGCATCTCATTTTAAAATATCAGTATGGTTAATATATTGGAGTTCATTTAGAGTTTAGAGTCCTCAAGCATAAGGATAAGGATTCCTACTTTGGGAGTCCTCTAGTTGGCAAACAGTCAAGTCAGATAATTCAGTTGGTTGCTGTTGTGACCCAAAACAAGTTTTGTAACCAAGTTTTTGCTGTTGCTAAACAGCAGAGAAGAGGGACTTGTATAATTGCTACTCTTAAGAACCTATTAAATGACAGGAGAGTATTTTATTCATTTCATCCATCAGTATAGAAAGCTCAACCGCATGTAACTTTAATTATTTTTATTTTAATTTAAATATACTATGTTGAGAGTCCTCACCCTTTTTTTCCTGTTACATGTACAGAATCGAAAATCAAGCTATGAAGAAATGAACATTCTTAAGCCTGGTATCAATTGTGTTTGTGGAGTTAGTTTTTTTCTTAACAGTCATATTGATAATGCTTATTTAAACTGCTGACCTTTTAAATTACGATGCATGAATTATAAAGTAAAAACTATATATCAACAAACTGCATTACATATGTGTGCAATATAGTTTGTAAGGGAAAACCCAGCTTCATTTGGGTTGACAGGTACCTATTTTATGAAAGTAATAGTTAAATCACTCCATAATTTCAGAACTGTTGATAGGTAAGTCTATTGGTTTGATAAGTTTCCTCTTTGGGGGTCAAAAAAAAGGCAAGACAACACTTGGAATCAGTCAGATCCACTCAGTGGATCTGAAAGTTATTTCCAGGTGAGAAACAAATCACTTCAGGTGTCTTTAGCTCTTTTTAAAGACTAGGACATCATTTAATAATAATTTTTTTCAAGTTCCCTTAACAATAACTTAGAAATCTAAAAGAGACAACAAACCCTTAAAATGGACAGCCTATCAGTTGAGTAATTTATGCAAGAAGGAAAATAGTACTGAACTTGATTATCCCACAGTTTGTATAAGAGTTCAAATGGTCACCTGAGGGAAAATGTATATGTAATATATTTATAATATATTATAATACACTATAATGATAATATAATATACAAGTATATAGTATATGTATATAGTAAATACACATACATGCTACATATATGATTTACATACATGTATAAACATGTGCACATATCCCATTATAACATTATAGAGATTCATACATGATTCTAACACTTTTAGTATATAGTTACTCTCAGGTGATTATTCTTCAAAATATGAGATTAAAACTGAGTATTACTAAAATATATAAGCACAATTCTGAAACTATGGATTGCAACAATAAACTTGTAGAACAAAGCTATTCCAGGAAAGTTCTCTAAGAGTAAAGGAAAATAAACTTCAGACAGGAAGAGATGTGTACACCCTATACTGCCTGTGCAGTGACCATCAATGATATTTATTGCTGTTGTTGTTACTGTTGTTATTTCCACTTGACTCTTTCATTTTTTATTACTGACCATGTCACCTCTCTCCTCAATAGGATCAAATATAAAATCCTTTATCTGGCTTGCTTCCTTCCTACTTTTCCAGTTGCCTAACCCTATGCTTCCCTCTATGTAGCTTACAATCCCACAATACTGGTCTTCTGCTCCTCACACATGACACTCCCATCTCTCAGCCTCACGCCTTTTCACTGGTTTTCTCCCATGCCTGGGAATGCTCTGTCTTCTTGCCTGTGGATCCTAGATTCCCTGGCTTCCTTCAAGACCCAGCTGAAATCCCACCTCAGGCAAGAGGCTAGTCCTAATTCTTCCCACTTCTGGACACCTTCCCTGACACTGACTTCCCTTGGAAATTACCTTCTGTTGACATGGTATATATTGCATTTGTTCATAATTGTTTGCACATTATCTCCATCATTAGAATGCGAGCTTTTTGAAGGAAGGGACACCCTGTATTTAGCACAGAACCTGGAACACAGTAAATGATTGATAATGATTCATAGACTGACTGTGAACTTCCTGACTACTTATTGTCCCCCATAACTGCAAGAGTGAATCTTGTTTGGGGAGATATATTTCTTAAAGTAGAAGACATTTGGTTTTGTGTGTGGTTTTTTGGTTTTTGGTTTTTTGGTTTTGGTTTTTTTGTAACTCTCTCCTTTCATATTGAGTTTTCATTGAACCGACACTCATAAATTTGCTGGTCAAATTTTTTTTTCTTTTCTTATAATTTTTTTTTCCTTTTCTTTTCCTTCTAACTTCTACAAAAGGCTGCTGTCTCACCTTCCCTCATCCCATCCACTCTAAGAAAACATTCACTTACACATACTTACACATAGGTCCATATAGGTGTCTATATATGTGTATGAATACATATCTGAGCATGTGTGTATATGTGTATACAGAGGGTATAGGATGAATTAAATATGAAGGGATGATACTTTAAAAGGCAAAATTCTGAGGTTCCCTTCTGTCAAGTCCATTCTCAGGATGTTTTTAGTTCCCAAGCTGGGCAGATTGCTCATCCTCCAACATCATTAATTACATATCGTCTCTAGTTTATTCACATCTAAGGCCACTGAGGCTTAAACACCTTCCAAGGATAACTTACTTGAATTGTAAACTTGAAAAAAGCTGTCATGATCCATGCTCATGTATCCTTGCCAATTAGTATTTTCAGAAAATATTATCCATGTTTTTACATCTTCAAAAGCATTAGTAGAGCTGGGCATGGTGCATACTTATAATCCTTTCTCCTAAAAATAGGCTAAAGCTGGCAATGTCTTCAGCTTGAGAGTTGAGACTGGCAATGGGAAAAGTCAGTCCAGTGTCCACACTTAACACTAAAATTAAGATGGTGAGCCTTCCATTCCTCCCTGCCTTGGAAATGAGGGAATACCAGGTTGTCTAATGAGGGAAGAAACAACCTAGGTGAGAGCAGGTCAAAGATTCCACACCTCTCAGACTGGATCAAGTCCCATAAGAAACTTCTCCCCTTCCAGCATGGCCAAGTTGGGGAAACCCAGTCTTAAAAAAATTAACAAAGAGGATTTGGAGTTATGTGGTGAGAAGTATGGATGGGAGGAGGAGAAAGGGGAGCAGGACTCATCATTAAAGACTAATGTCAGAAACAGTCCTTTTTGAGTATATAAGCAAGAGACAATCAGGTTTGAAGGCTTATGAATAATAGAAAAAAGAGATCAAGTCTGCCTTTTATACCAATCAAAGTTATTCCTAAAATTTCATAGCTTTGTCTTTTCTAAAATATCTTTATAAAGTTAAATGCACCACTTCCCTTAAGCTGTCTATGGAATACATTCATGTTCCTTTTTTTGTTTTGTTTTGTTTAAATTTAGTTTTTATTTGTTTTCTTGTTTACATTATTCATTTTCATTACATTTTTTGAATTACACATTTTCTCCCCATCTTGCTCCTGCCCCAACCCCATAACAGCAATCCCACTGTAAAGCCCCTCCCCT
>JAQQSW010013286.1:0-12350 GCA_028646575.1 Pseudocheirus occidentalis
GAAGGAAGGCAGGAAGGAAGGAAGGAAGGAAGGAAGGAAGGAAGGAAGGAAGGAAGGAAGGAGGGAAGGAAGGAAGGAAGGAGGGAGGGAGGGAAAGGAGGAAAAGAGAAATGGATGGAGGGAGAGAGAAGGAGGGACAAAAGAAGGGCAACCGCAGGCTGGAGACACACCGGTATGGTCATGAGCCACCTTGCAGGCCTGAAGGAACTTCCGACCTCGAAGCGTGAAAAAATAGTAGAAGAAGTCGTTGTGATACAGGAAGGTTGTCATGTGTTCTTGCATCAAGAAACCGAGGTCCATGATGGCTTGATAGTAATTGGTGTCACTGTAGGGACCAAGGAGAGGAAGAACTGAAGCAATAAGGTGAAGGAGAAGGGAAGAGGGGAGGGTTGTGCTTTGGCATTTGGAGTAGTCATTCCACTTCCCCCTGGACTTAGCCACATGGGAAAACTCTGCTCTGTGCTGGGGATTACTCAAAGTCCTATGTCTTACATCAAGACTGTTACCATCCAGACCTCAGTGATGTTTCCCCGTGGTGTTTGTGTGTCTACTCCTCAAACAAGGCGCTCCACAGGACAGGGCTTTGTCTCTTCTCAGACCAGGGGCTTGTTCCCTAAGGGCCAGATAAAGACAGCTCCCCCAAGATAGTCAGGGCCCTTTCAATGACCTCTGTGTCTGGCTTCTACTGTTCCTTCCAAAGAGACATTTAATTAAGCTGTCCAGAGCCATGTGACCCACATTTGGGAAGATGATCACACACTTGTCCTTCTGAATCTTATTGTCCCATTTGTTCTGAAAAAGATAGGAAATCAGAAACAACTTGCAGTCCCATAGACCTGCAAGGATTTTTCTCAGGGCTCACCCCTCTTTCTGTACACTTTCTCCAACTGTTTAAATTCCTTCTCTGATCTATTCTGAAGGATGTTCTGTCCAGGCAGCAACCTAAACTCCCCCTCCAACTTAGTCCAACCTTCAGTTTTGCCTCCCAGGGGATGGACAAGGACCCCAGAAAGGCCATCAAGAGACTCTCACCAGCATAACTTTGGTAGATTCAACAACCAGGTCCATATATGGCTTCATGACCTCTGAGTGAAAGGCAGGGGTAAGCAGTTTCCGGTGCTGAAACCACTTGGGCCCTTCTAAGACCAGTAGCCCCTTCCCTGGGATTAGGAGGGAGAAGACATGAGAGAGCAGAAAACATCAGTGGGACAGTCACTTCCTGTCCAGGACTCAAGTACATGGAAACCTTGAGAGGAACAATGGACCTATTCCCCCTTCTGGCAGCACACAGTCCTCAATAAAATTGAAATCAAAGGGGTTTTCTGAAGACCTTGGTCATGGAATAAGACTTCATTGGGGAGGTTTAGCCTACTTAAGAAAACATAAAAAGCAAATGACAGAATGAAAATGTTGGAAATGACCTTAAGGCACAGAAGACAGAATGTTCCAACTTCAAGTGACTTCAGAACATAGAAAAGAGAATGTGAACGCTGAGAGGAAGATTAGAACATGTAGTATTGCAGGGATAGAAGAAAAAAATTCTTATGTTCTTTTACAGTGACCCCTCCAAGTCTCCACGCTTGGGGGATTCACATTCTGCTGGGGGATGTGAGAAGTATCAATTAATCAAGAAACATTTATTAAACACCTCCTGTATGTGAGGCACTAAGAACTGGGGATGCAAAAAGAGGCAAAAGACAGTCCCTGTCCTCAAGGAGCTTACAATCTAATGGACTGTGAGTACGCTGAGAAAAGTCAGTGCAAGGTAATGGGAGGAGAGGAAGAACCCCTTGGAGGATCAGAAAAAGCTGCCCGTGGAAGGTGTCACCTCACCTGAGTCATGAAGGAGACTGAGGCTTCCGAGAGCTGGAGGTGAGGAGAAAAAGTCTCCCAGGCACTGGGGCCCGCTTGTGCAAAGGTGTGGAGACACGGCCAATATTCAACATTAACACGCTTAAATTTCATGACTACAGCCGTTCATATGATTTTCTTAGTAACTTTATTTTAACGTTTGTGTTGACAACCATGCACTTTCACAGCTATGTAAAGTATAGAAAAACATGTGTGAGGCACACCAGTGTGTGGAGCCCCTGGTATCCTACTAGGCGTGTCACGGGGACTGTAAAGAGCTCATCAAGCATTTGTTGTGTATTTTCATTGTTTGCCTTTAAAACTCAAATTTTGTGTTGCAATCCTGCCCCCAAAGCATTGTGCAAGTCCATCGGGCTCTAAGGCCAAGTGTGCAAAGCCAGTGAAGTGGCTCAATGAGAAAATAAAGGTTAAATAAACCTCATGCAGCCACAGCCAGCCCCAAGTTTGGTGTTAATGAATCAATGATTTGTTATATCCACCAAAAGGAGGAAATCATTCATAAAAGTGTTTCTGAATCTGCTCCATAAAGTGCATATTATCAGCATTGACATTTTGTTATAGAGAATTCAAGGACGAAAAGCAAATCTTCACCGATCTCTGGTGAAAGATTACAGTTTTTACTGACAAAGGTACCTAATGCCTTATTCCCCATATGTTCAATGTAGCCATATTTGCATTTTCCACTTTTGCACCATTTTTCTAGGAACCATACACCTGCCAAAGTTGAGGACTGACTATAGAATGGCAAGTACAGAGAAATGTTGGAAGAAATTTGTCCAGAAGGCATATAAAGTGTGAAAGAGGAGACTGAAAAGACCCCTACCACCCCAGCACACACTGACCCCCAGCTGTTTCCACCAGCACTGGAAAGTACACTTTGTACTTAATTGCCTTGTTCGTGTTGTTGCCTATGCCCCCAAGAATGCAAGCTCCCCAGGACAGAGACAGCTTCATATTTACCTTTGTATCTTTATAATATATGCTTAATAAATGATTGCTGATTGATTGAAAGTTTAAATCTCCTTTAGAGTCTCAAACTGGAGAGCAGATGAATGACAAATTTAATCCAGTTCATCATGTATTTGCTGAATGCTTGTGGGAAAAAATAATATAGGATACTTTGCTGCATGGTAATCTAGCAAAGGAGACTGATAAATATTCAGAGATGGAGCTGCAGATCCAGGAAAGAGTATTGCCATGGATGCAAAGGGAAGAAAGACTATCCAGAAGGTGGGAGTGGTCAACAGTCAGGAAAGCTGCAGAGAAATCTAGAAGGAGGAAGATTGAAAAAATGCCACTAGATATAATAGTTAAGAAGAGATCATTGGAAATCTTGCAGAAAGTAAGTTCAATGGAGTGAAAGGGTCAGAAGCCATTGCAAGGTATTGAAATGTGAGTAGGATGACAATTGCATCTGTGAAAGGGAGGAGAGATATAGGATGGTCCCAAGAAGGCAGATATAGAGTGTCACAGAAATGAACAGAGGTGAAATACATAGCAGAGGAGGGCTGGTCCCCAGGATAACCTGCAGCCTGGTATGATCACTTGACAGATTGCACTGATAATGTTTTACGTCGCAGTTATTCTTCAAGAGGTCATAAAGCAGTCATGGGTAAGATCGCATAGTAGTGTGAGGACAGTCAGGACTAGGACCCAGGTTTACTGAGTTTCCATTTAAGGCTTTTGCTCAATCTGAGGAAGATGGCTTATGTGTGATTTACCTTCTCAGGTAGCCTTGGAGCTTCTGGAAAGGAAGAGACCAATCACTCCTCAAACACAGGATTTCTCAGAGGATTAGGACTAGGGGTGGGATGAGGACTGAAAGAGTGTGAATTGAGGAGGAAGAGGAAGAAGGGCTTGCATACTCCTGCTTCTTTAGCCTGACTCAGGTAACTTACCATTCAGACCTGTACTTCTCCTTTCCCTACACTACCCAAGGTGGGTGAGAGAGTTAGAAGAGTCAGAGGAATCCCACTCACCAATCCATGGTAAGAAGAAACCATATATGTCCAAGGCCTTGGGATCTATAGAGAGGGAAAAAAGATGCAGTCAGAGAGGCCAACTCTTGAAGCCATAGCAGCATGAGGCTGGCAGAGAATAGAACCAACCCCATCCTTATCCTTAGGATACAAGACCTAGGTCTATGAGCCCAGAGGCTCAGAAGCACAGCATCTCAGAGATGAACGGATTTCCAGTGGCCACTGGAGTGAACCAATGCCCAAATGAGAAGCTCCTTTCCAACATCCATGACAAGTGGACATCCTGCCCTGCCTTCAGAACCTTTGGTCAGCAGCTGCCAGCCACCTCACCCCACACATCCCCAGGAAGTTCATTCCCCTAGTGGGTAATTCTAAATCTCAGGAAGTTTTTCTTGATCATTGCACTGTCCCTTTACAGTTGGTTGGATTGGACTTAGACAGTAAACCAGTGGAGGTTAAAAACTGTTCTTGTCCTTCTTTGTGTCTCCTGCCTTTAGCATATGCCTGGAACACAGGAAGCACCTGATAAACAAATGCTTGTGGACCTGTTGCCCAGTTTATCCTGCTCAGGAACCTGTGAGAGTTCCAGTTATTGAAGCAGTAGCTCTCTGATCGAATCTGAATTGTTTGTGGCTGAGTTTGATGGTAACAGGCTTGGAAGTTTAGAGCAAATGAAAAGCACATTCAACTTCAGTGATTAGGACATTTAGGTCAATATCTGGGACAATATGAAAACCTGAGATGTCATATTATTGTGTGACAAATATAATCAATTTAACCACAGTCTAACCCAGAACAGAAATCTAATGAAAGGGAGAGACAGAGGGAAGAAAAATGAGAGAGAGGGGGAGAGTGTAAGAGGAGGGGAAAGACAGGTTGCAGAACTTTATCAGCTACATTGGCTAAAACATTGCCCAGCGAGGTACTATTCAAGTAAAGTTTCTTTTCAACACAGAAATGACATTCAAGGAACTTTTCTGAACAGTTCCCAAGACAGAAAAAAACACAATGAATTTTATAGTTGTAGAAGTATGAGTTACCTTGAGCACATGGCTTTTCTTTGTTGATGTGCCTCCTTGGCAGAGTTCTATAAGTGTGTATCCACTCTTGCCAATAAATATTGATTGTTTTTGTGAGAGTGTGTGACTCAGGTTTATGTGTGGACTGAGCTATGTTTATCTGCTTTAAAATATGAGTACCTATAATATCATCATTGCTATCTTTTTCATTTTTAAGTCTATGGTTCTGCTAAGATCTAGAAGTGTCATTTTGAATGAATGTTCAAATAGAAATGTACTAGTGGGGGCTAAAGAGTTAGAGCAATCTATAGGAAGAATATATTTGTTCCTTAATAGAATCACCTCTAGGACTCTGAGAGAATGTTAGCATGACAATAAAGTAGTGGTCAACATAAGAAAAGCTGGGGAGTGAGACAACAAACTGAGAGGCTAAGCAGGTGTCCACAGGCCGATGTGAGAGATATGTGAAGATATCTACAGGAGCGTTAGATCACGCTATGCTCCTACCATATTGACATCCAGATAAAAGCTGCCTTTCTTCAATTCCTTCTCCCAGACTGTTCTTAGTTCACACCTCAGGAACCAAGCAGAGCAAAGCTGGTCCCTCTTCTATATGAGAGCTCTTCAAATTCTTGAAGAAACTTCTCATTTCAACTCTAAGCCTTCTCTTCTCCAGTCTAAACACTAAAGACATTCAACAATGTTGCTACTGTTGAATCATTTTCAAGTCTTATCAAAATCTTGGGATCCCATTTTGGGTTTTTATGGGAAAGATAATAGGAGTGGTTTGCCGTTTCTTTTTCCAGCTGATTTTTTACAGCTGATGAAACTGAGGTAAAAAGGGTTAAGTGACTTGTCCAGGTTCACACAACTAATAGGTGTCTGAGACTGGATGGGAACTCAGGAAAATGTCTGTGTCAACCAGATTTCCCCCCTCCAATGTATAGCATGATGGATTTAGAGCTGGAAGAGACACTGGGGACTGTTTCAAATGACATATTTTACAGCTGAGGGAATGGAGGCCCAAAATATTTAAGTTTCTTACCTGAGATTATAAGACAATACCAGAGGAAAGTTTTGAACTCAGCTTCTCTGAGTCCCTATTCCAGGGTTTTTTCCACCCTTTCATCATATGTCATAAAGTCACTGTCCTTCTCCAAACTAGTTGCCCTCTTCTGTACATTCTTTACCTTATCAGTATTCTTTCCAAATAGTAGCCCCCAAGAACTGAACACAAGACCCTCTGTAGATCCTGTGAAGGCAGAGGACAAGAGAACTATCACCTTCTTAGTATTGGAGTCTCTGCCTTTCAAGTGGCCTTGGTTTATATGAGCTTTCTTGGTGACCACATCCCTCACAGCAAGCTTGCAGTTCACTCAAACCTCCAGTTCCGATATACTATCAAGCCCTGATCTCATCATCTTTTACCTGTAAAAGTGATTTTTCTTTAACTCGTGTCAGACCACATATTTTCTTCCATAACATTTCATCTTATAGTCTACCCAACATTTAAATGTTTTAACTTTTATGAATCCTTCCTTCATTGTCCCCTGAGCTAATTCTCCCAATTCTGATGAGCTTGCCAGCAATGTTTTTATCTAAGTAATGGAAAAAACAGGAAACTGCTCAGGGTCAGTAATAGACCTCAGGGAGCCCATGTGAGAAACTGTATACCATTAATAACTATGAAATAATATGGTAGGAAGAAATATCTTGGATTCAGAAAAGAAGATATAGGTTAAAAATCCTGGTTCAGCTTTTTACTATCTGTAGAAATTTGGGCAGGTCACTCTGCTGTCTAGGAATCCAGTGGGGGTGGGCAGAAGATGAGGGATTAGGATAAGATGGCCTCTATAATCCCTAGATTTTAGGTATAAATTTATGAACGTTTGAAACTTTCATGTCAAAATTCATAACACTATGATTAGAGTTCAGTCCACCCATTCAAACAGTTCCAAATTGACCTAACTGTGCTATAACCTACCCCACATTTCTCCATCACATGTACAAGGGAAACACTGGGCAAACTAACAAATACTTTCATGAAATTCAGCTTAATTCTTTCTACAGCATCCCTCACATTCAAATAACTGTCAATAAGTTTGACAAGCAATTTTAAACACCAATTAGAGGCAAGGAACTGTCCTAGGTGCTAGAAAAGAAAAGTGAAGCCACTCACTCTCTTTTTATATTTACCTATGGAGATACAATATATTCACAGATGTTGAAATTCAGGACAATCGATGAGAAAAAATATCCCAACAACTAAAGACATCAAGGAAGGTCTTCAATAAAAGATCTCAGTGGAGATGAGCCTCAAAGGAAGGTAAAGGTTCTAAGAAGAGGAGATGAGACAAGAAAAGCATTTCAAGCATAGGAAAAATCCTTGCAAAGACTTGTGCATGGTTCCATCAGTAGGAAAGGGTCCAGGAGGGAAGGAGAGAACAAAGATAAGAGAGGGGATAGTCAAGGGGAAAAATTTCTGTATGAGATGAGAAAGAATGGGATGTAGGAAGCAAGCAGAGGAATTGAGCTTGTCAAGGAGGATTACCTCTTCCTCAAAGATTGGAGCAAAGGAGGTGAAGTGTTTTGAAGTGTAGAATAGGGAGCTGATGGCAGATGACCACTTTTTTCACTAAAAGTCAACAGGTCATCTTGCTGGTTAGAAACAGCATATAAGTTTAAGAAGACAGCAAAAGATTTAGAACAATTACAGCAGAAAGTAGGGTGATTGTTCAGTCACCAAAAAGTAAAAGAATTGTTGTCAGACATGAGCCTCCATTAAGATTAGATCCCATCAATGTGTAGTGAACTCATCTGGTGCATTTGGTGATTTATTCAAGTGCCAAACAGCAGCATTCAATTTAAAGTAGAGAAGATGGCTGGGAAGTCAACTAGGAGTGAGGATTTAACAAAGGATGAGCAGAAGGTGATGAACTCAAAGAAGTTGAACTGCTTAAGAATAGAGACAAATATACAAAGGGAAGAAAGGTAAGATCAGAGCATGGGAGAGGAGGTGGACTGAGAGAGTAAAGATGGGGTAAATGACTAGAGGTCACAATTAATTTGGGAGGACTGAGGCTAAATGAGAGATGGAAGAATAAGATGTGGTTGGGAAGAAGAATTTCAGAGTAAATCAGTCAGCAGACACAAGCAGTTATTTGGTTTATCCTATATGTGAGGCATTGTACTGAGAACTGCATGAAGGCAGAACGCTTCTGAATGATAGTGAGATCAAGAGAATGACCATCTCTGTGTAGGACTGGCATGAATGGGGGGTACCAATCTAAGTGGCCTGTCAAAAAGTAGTCAAGATTAGTCTGGCATACCCTGTTCCTTATAAAACCATGTTGGCTCCATGGTTGCTTCCTGTTCCAGATTTTCATCAACCATCTCTTTAATACCACATTCTATAATATTAGCAAGTATCATAGTCAAGCTCATTGATTTATAATTTGCAGATTACATTCCATTTTTGTTGGGGTTTTTTTTTAAATTGAGACCTTTCCTCCTCTCCTCATAGGTAGTACTTCTCCCAATCTCAATCTCACTCTAAAAAGGCATTAACAATGGCTTTTATATAATAGTGGAGGGTAGGTGGCATAGTGAATAGAGCACCAGCCCTGGAGTCAGGAGGACCTGAGTTCAAATCCAGCTTCAGACACTTAACACTTACTAGCCCTGTGACTTTGGGCAAGTCACTTAACCTCAATTGCCCAGCCTTCACCCCTCCAAAAAAAAGCAAAAATAAACACATCAATGTCATAATATTCATATCCTTGTTCTCATAGTACCCTGTCAAGGAATTTCTCTTGGACTCTGATTTTGACCATAGTAAAAGCAATAAAGGCACTATTGTATCTCACTACTTATCTTAATCTTCAGTTCTCTATTTGTCATTTTTTTCTTGACTCTTTTTATCCTACAGAGATTTCTTTTTGTCAGAGCAAACATAAGCCCTAATGAGAGTTATCAGCTCTACTACCTAGGATTTCATCTTGGTCCTCTGACCATTCCATTACGTGGGGCCCCTCTCCATTCATGCTTTCCCACATTTGCCCTTCTGGTTCCCCCTTAGACACAGACCCCATTGGAAAGTCTCCAGTTCCCTCACCTCCTCGACTATACACAGCTTTGGCGTAGTCAGGGTCATAGATATTCAGGAAACCAAGAAAATTCCCCAACCACAGTTGGTGTGCACACGGGTAAATGTTGGCCCACGACAGAACCTTGTCCAATTCTCCTTCCTTCATCATCTGCAATTGGGGAAGGGAGAAGAGAAGAGAGATCACCAAGACCATATTACTGGAGCTCAGGAGAGGAGAAATAGCAATTCCCACAAGTTCGAGAATTCTATACTTATTATGACAGGTGGTATTTCTTTCAGCCCCCATCAGTGAACAGGCTATCTGTCACAACAAAGAAAGAAATCCAAGGAGAAGATTAGATGGAGGAAGAAGTTCTGGGAGCAGTAGGTGTGTAAGAGAAAGCTGTGGAAAGAAGATATGAGAAGAAAAAGATAAGAAAGATGGAAAAGGAAATAAAGGAGACTAAAAATGGAAAGGGAAAGAAATGAGAGAAGGAATCACAGAATCATAAAATTTAAGTAGCAAGGGAGATCATAACTCATCTAGTCTAATCCATACCTTAAAAACAGCTCAAAACCTCACTAAAACATTTTGCCAAGTGGTCATTCAGTTGAAGCCTGGCTTGAAGACCTTCAGTGAGGGTAAGCCCACTACCTCTCAATGTAGCCCAGTTTCTATTTGGGTAGCTCTAATATTATGAATGTTTTCCTTGTATAGCCTCGACCAGTTTCTCTTGGTTCTTCCCTGTGGGGCCAAACAGACAGTCTTCCAAATGACAGCCTATCAATCACATGATGACAATTATCCTCCCGTGTCTCCCTTTCCAGGCTGAACTCCTGCCCTCAAGGTATGGATATAAGGACTTTCAATAATCACGTTGGTTTTCTTTGATCACTTACCAGCTCATCAATGTCCTTTACAGAAGGCAGAGCCCAGTACTGAGCACAATATTCCAAGGATAGTCTGTCTAGGACATAGGACATAGTTGAACTATCCTCTCCCTTTTTTCTAAATCTTCTTCCTTTCTTAATATTGCTGAAAACTATAGTAAATTTTTTCCTTCCACATAACCATGCTGACTTATTTCAAGCTTTGTGGTCCACTAAAACTCCCACATCTTTTTCAGAAAATAGATATCTGGGCAACCCCTGCTTTCCGGAATCTTATACTCAGAATGTTAATTTTTTGTACCAACATATCGTTTACCCTTATTATATGTCACCTTCTAATGTTTAGTCCAATATTAACCTTGTCAAGTTCTTTTAGGGTCCTCAATCTGTCATTCAATGTGTTACCTAATATTTCCTAGCTTTGTATCATTGATATATTTGAAAAGGATGTCATGTGTGCTTTATCCAAGTCATTTGTACAAATGTTAAACAGCACAGGGATGAGCACAGATCTCTGGGATACTCCACTGAAGATCTACAACAAGTTTATATGGAGCCATTGATGACTTGCTTCAATTCATCCATTTAGCCAGTTCTGAATCCACATATGATCCAATACAAATTTCTTCATCTTTTCAAAAAAAGTAACATGAAATGCTTAAATCCTATGCTAAAATCTAGGTAAGCTGCATTGGCAACAATTTAATCCTTTATCTAGCAATTTAATTACCCTATCAAAAAAAAGGAAATAAACTTTGTCTGGCAAGATCTTCTCTTGAGACTAATATGATTTGCTGTGATCGTCACTTCCCTTTGCACATGCTCACGAGCTGTCTCTTTAATGACATGCATAATTTTGCAAGAAATGAAAGTCAAGCTCACAAATCTACAATTAGCACCATTTATTCTCTTCCTTTTTTAATAATCAGAACACTTAATCATTTCCAGTATCCCTCATATTCTTTATAATCACTTGGATTTAAATGACGGCTTGTCAGAAATCACACCCACCATTCTTTTTGATCAACACCTTGGAATGTTCACTTCATTAAGATGACTCGAATTCCATTTATAAGAGAAACAGATGAAGACATAAGAGATGTGTAAGAAGAGATGGGGAGGATGAGTTGTCAGACTAATAGAAAATATAGAGGATGAAGAGCTGGTAGGGGAGATATAGGAAAGAAGAGGTGGAGAGAAAGAGATGAGGGAATCAGAGG
Organism: Pseudocheirus occidentalis; assembly: GCA_028646575.1. Lineage (NCBI taxonomy): Eukaryota > Metazoa > Chordata > Mammalia > Diprotodontia > Pseudocheiridae > Pseudocheirus > Pseudocheirus occidentalis. Next base: position 11,069 of record JAQQSW010013286.1, read on the forward strand.
AGGGAGAAGCAAAGGAGAGAGAAGGAATTGTAGAGGAAAAGATAAATGAGGAAGCAAACAGGAGGAAGACATGGACAAGAACAGATGAGGAGGAAACATATAAGGGAGAAGAAAAGGAATCAAGAATGGAATTCAAAAGATACCCAAAGCAATTTCAATGAGAAAGAAAAAGAATTATCAAAAGAGAATGATAAAAATGTATAGGGAATTCATCAATGTTACATATGAAAATTAACGTAAACTAGTTTAAAGGTAAACTTGTATCAGGATCACACAAGATTTAGCAGCTTCCATTTTCAAGAAGCAGAAATCTCGGTATCAGATATCCCAGAGACTAAAGGAGCTAGGATTCCAACCAAGAATATCCTTCGCAGCAAAACTGAACATTTTTCTTCAAGATGGGGATGGTGCACAAATAAGCACTTAATGAAACAGAAGACTTCCAAGCATTCCTGATGAAAAGGCCACAGCTTAACAAAAAAAAATTCAACATTCATGACACAGGAGAAGCATAAAAAGATAAAAATGAAAGCATTAACTTAAGAGACTTAATTGAGTAAAACTGTTTACATTTCTATATGAGAAGATGATACATAGAACTCTTGAGAATTTTATCATTATTAGGGCAGTTAGAAGGCATCTGCATAGACAGAGGGCATGGGTTTCTGTCAATTATGTTGAGATGGTCTCCAAGAAAAGAATGTAGGGATGACAAAGAGGGATGCACTGGGGAAAGGGGAAAGGGAGAGGTAGGCTGGGTGAAAAATTTCTCAGGTGAAGTAGGCACACTGGGAAGAGCATTTATAGTAAAGGGGGAAATGTGGGAGGCAAGTCTTGGACCTCACTCTCATCAGAATTGTTTCAAAGGAGAAAGCACACACGCATGCGCACACACACACACGCACGCACAGGAATACACTAGTGAAGTATTCCTGATACTAGGTCTAGCACTGTATCCATGATGCTGCCTAACTGTCCTTGCCAAGTAAAAACTAGTAATTAAGGCATGTGAAGGGCTTTAACTATATTGTTTCATATTATCCTCACAACAGCCTTGGAAGGTAAGTACTATTATCATCACCCCCATTTTACAGATAAGGAAACAAACAGAGTGAAGGGGCTTTCCCAGGGTCACTGAGCTACTAAGTATAAAAGGTGGGATTTGAATTTAGGTCCTCCTGACACTTAGTATAGAACTCTATCCTCTGCACCACCAAGTTGCCTAGCATGATTATCCCAATATTATCAGTGTGTTTGTTTTCTCTGTTATCTCTCTTATCTT
>JAQQSW010013287.1:0-12350 GCA_028646575.1 Pseudocheirus occidentalis
AGTCTGTCATACCCATGGTCGTGCTACACATTGAACAGCCATAAGCAACCAAGAATCCATGACTGGATTCTTTCCAAAAACAAAAGGAAGGAATGAAATGGGCAGGAACTAGTTAAATAGAAACTTCATGGACTTAAGAATGAAGTAGCCAGGAAATAGTTAAGTGATACTTTGAGAAATTAGAAATCAGCAAGTTAGAAGACAATGAACCTGCCTATGAGCCAGGCTGGGGTGTGGGAACCCATCTAGGTCTTCATTTTTATTCTCCTACGTGCCCAGGTCATCATGCCCCGTACCCCTCTCTGCTTCCAAAACTAGCCTGTTCCAAATTACAGCATCCTGTTCAAGGAGCCTGCATCTTGGCACAACAGCCAGAACCATTGCACCCACCTGAAGCCTTGCAGCTAAGGGTTCCACAGATCTGCCAGCCAATCAAAACCCACCCTGTAGCACCCGCTTTAGTAGCTGAGGATAAAAAGGACACAGTAGAAGGCATCAGGGTTCCACCTAATCGATTGGGTGGGACCCGGGTTCGAACCTGTCAATAAATTTTTGCTTTACTTTAAAGCTCCTTGGTGGTCGCGACAATTACTCTTGCATATAGTAGGAAATACCACATTACAGTTTTGTAATTTTCTAATGATTGTACTTAATGATTCATAATATTTAGTAACTGTGAATGTAGACAAGTGACTGAGTTAATGTATCATTTCCCCTAGACTGGAAGATTGATTAAAGTATTGTGAAACGACTGACTGATTAAGTAAGGAGGGTTTCTCTCCTTAGGGAAACCTGATGATTATTCTTTTGTTCTTTATTGCAAATATTGTGACCACTGTAGGGAAATCTATGTGAATATTCTAATGTTAAACTGCTGTAAAGAGTATATTGTGATTTTCTGTGATAAGAAGTAATGTTCTTTATATTATACTGTACCTACATTTGCTGGGAATGCTTGCCTTGATTTACAATAGAGTAAATTCAGTGTTCACAATACTGTGCAATCTGAAATTTAAAAGCTGTTCACAGTAGCTTTTTTAGAAAATCAAATGAGAGAAGTGGAGGAATAATTGGGAAGAGAAATGAGAATGATGCAAGAAAATCATGAAAAAAAGAATCAACAAACTGACTGAAGAAAATGAAACCTTAAAAATAGATTAACTCAAATCTCAAATAAGGCCCAAAAAGCCAATGAGGAGGAGAATGCCTTAAAAAGTCAAATTTGCCAGATGCTATTATCTGAGAGAATGAGAGAATTTGTGATTCTAACCAAAAATTCAGGGAGCGCTGTACAGAGCGTGAAGCCAAGATGGCAGCACTGAAGCAACAAGGTCCCACAGCTCCCACATAGCCACCTCAAATAGAACAAGGCAGGGATAGGAATGAGGGACATATAATCAGTCTCTCACAATATGTCCATTGTGTAGATGTTCTGCATACCTACGCTTGTACAACTTTTTCTGAAAGAATCTAGAATTATGTGTGTGTGTGTATTAGTATTAAACTACATGCAACTAGGAATTAAGATATACAAGCACTGGGGTAGGGAGACCCACCTGCCTTACCAGAAAGTCAGAGGGATAATGGGGGAGAACATAGGGAAGAGCAGATTGTGGGAGGGGCTATGTGGTGGGATGGCTGTTTTGAGGTGGTGGGTAGGACAAAGATGGGGAAAAAATTTGTAACTCAAAATCTCATGGAAGTGAGTGATGTAAGCAAGAAATAAATTAATTAAATTTTTAAAAAAAGAAATGGACAATAGAGTATTACAAATGTGGGAGTGGTTCTGGGGAATTATGTCACGGCTTTATGCACATCTGCATGCATATATACACAAATGTATACATATATGTGAATACGTATTCACTAAAACATTTTCTTTATACATATACAAATATAAGAATTCACCCAGAGAGAGATTTTTTTGTGTAAGGGGCAATGGTGAAATCACAAAAGTAAAGAGTGTAGATAAAGAAAAAGAAAAAAGAGCTAGGTGTTTCAGTTGATAAACCATACTTAGTGGCAGAATAAATTTCAAGTCAAACCCTGCCTCAAACACTAATTATGTGACTTTTTAAAGTTACGTCATCTGTAAAATGGGGATAATAATGATACAAAGTTTATAAAACTTTTTTCAAAAATTTAAAGTATGAGATACATAGTAATTATTATAATTTTTGTCTTCAAGAATACAAAACAGTGGTCAGAGTGGCACGATTTCAGTGAAGCGAGTATAAAAGGAATGCTTTTCAATCAAGATGGCTATAATGCCATGCACCAGCAGCTTACCAAAAGAATGCTACTGTGAACAGCTTTTAAGGTTCAGATTACACAGTATAGTGAACACTCCATTTACTCCGTTAGAAATCAGTTTCATCAGGGATTCTATATACGAAAAGAGGCCTTTTCTTCATCTTGACTTAGGGTAGTCTATCAGATTCCCTGGATCCCCTTCCATTGTCCCAGCTCCTATCTTAATACACCAAAGAGTCACCTGGCTTCAGCGGCAAACCATTCCCAGGTTCTCATCTAGGCCTCCAGACAGGTCTTGGTACACATTGTTTCGCAGGGTCCAGCACATCTCAAAACTTTCCCAACTTCTGTTGCCAGAAACTCAAGTATCACCCAAGCCACAAACAAACAAAGCCTTATCCTGGTCATGCTTCTTCAGTCCTCCAGCAGTTCAGCTGGACCCAGGACCCAGAAGAAATCTCAGCCTTCCAGGAGGCAACAACCACTTCAGCCTTCTCTAGTTTCTGGTCTCATGGAAAACTCCAACCCAGTTCTCAGTCCACAAGCCCATCTCCCAGATACTGGGACAATCCTGCTTCCTCTACCAGCAGCAAAAATTATTGATTCTGATTCTCCATCTCTAGAACTCTTTTTACACACACACACACACACACACACACACACACACACACTCACACACACACTGGCTTCCTGTCTCGGCCAACCCCCTCCTGTCATGTCAGCAACAAGCGACAGAGTTCACACCTTCTGCTTCTTTCAAAAGGTGTTTAGCCCTTAGTTACTAATCTGCTAAGTTAATGTAAAATTATGAGTGGAGAGAAAGTAAGATGAAGATTGAGAAATGACCAAAGCTTATTTTTCTTTCATTTCCATGTGAGACAAAGAAAAAAAACCTGATATACAAATTTTATTGACATGTACTTAAATACCACATAAAATGGAATTTATAAAATATTTTCCTGATTTCAAATATTCCATTAGTCAAAACATATGCCCTGTAATTCATGCTATTTGGTTATTTTATACTAAAATATGATCAATGTGATATTATTCTCTAGTCATATATTTATTGCATATTTTTCAAAGCCTCCTTATTATTTGGCATATAAAGTAAAATTTTTTAATCTAGCATTCTAAGGCCTTGAAAGCTTGGTACCTTGCTTATTTCCTAGGCTTATTTCATATTACTTCATTGAATGTGCCTGGTATTCTAGCCAAATTGGACTATTTGTAATGTTTTGTACATCCCTTACTTCAGGTATTGACTTTCAACATTCCTTCTGTCTGAGATTCTATCATTCCTTAGCTAGCTCTGATATCAGTTCTTTCTAGAAGCTATGTATGATGAACCAAACTTGGAAATCTTCCCTCTTCTGACCTCAAGTAATGCATTTTGCCCAGTAATACTACATATATAAAGAACATGAGAAAGTCTTTTGTCTTGTTCAGTTGTTCAGTCAATGTCCTACTTTTCATGACCCCATGAAAAGAGAGTGGAACTATTTGCCATTTTCTTCTTCAGTGAATTAAATGAACAGAGGCTAAGTGACTTGCCCATTGTCATAGAGGTAGTGAATATCTGGATTTGAACTCAGATCTTCCTGAATCCAGGCCTAGTTCTCTGTCCAATGAGATGCTTAGCTGCCTCCTGAGAATCTCTAAAATGCCATATAAACATACATTAATATTGCTGCTATAATTTTAAAACTATACTTTCTTCTGTAATTATTGAATGATAACCAGCACAGAGTCATGGATAGAATACCAACACAGAAGTCAGGAAAACCTGAGTTCAATTTTCTCTCTGCCATATACTAACCAGATGACCATAACCAGTCTTTCAACACCACAAAAAAATCCCTAAGACTTTAAACTTATACATGAGACTGTGACAGCTTGGAAGAGCAGGAAATAGTGTGTGGAACTTGGAATCAAGAAGATCTGACTTTAAATCTGGTGTTCAAGAATACTAGTTACGTGGCTTTGGGCAAGTAATTTAATCTCTGTCTTCTTTAATTTCCTCCTCTGTACAATTGAAATTATAACTGCATTCATCTCCCAGAAATTTTAGGGCAATCCTTAAAGTGTAAAAAAAATGCTTTCTATTATCAAGTTACAAAAGATCTGCAGGGATTAAAGAATCTGTTATTTTTATTTTACTCAGGGAGTTCCCTATACCAATGAAATCACAGGTCCAGATTTCCAATATTCACCACTAACAGTTATCATATAATTGTTGTGTAATGTTCTTTATTTGTGTATGTATCAAGTCTACTGAAAGCATTGGCTCTATATAAGGAATGAGAAATATTCCAGTTTAGGGAAAATGTTGGGGCAATTCTGGCAATCATTACTGAAAACTCCTTAAGAAGAGGTATGTGTTCCTAATTAGAATTGTAATTTTCCCAGTATCTAGGCTTCTTTTCATTGCAAACAGTAGGTTCTGAAGAAATTATTCACTATTTGATTTAAAGATGAACTAGCATTTCGTTCAGAGAGAAAACCATATTTTATAGAACATGTGCATAGCTAAATATTTTAATGAAGTTTTCCCATTCCTTATTTCTCACTGATTCATAAATTCTTTCATTCAAAAAATATTAAGTGAACACTCTGTGTGAAGTATTATTCCAGGTAACATAAGGAACACAATATTAAATTAAGCATAATAATTTTCTAGGAGTTTTCTCCATTTTAGTAGAGAAGGCAGAAAACATAAAATAACCAAACATGATGTAATGTATTTTTAATATTGTGATGTGTGAAGGCTGACATACCACGATATAATTCTCCTTATTAGGTACCTTTCTTTAGTCAAAATATGAATTAACATAACTTTTTAACAAAAATAAAGAAAAAAATGTAAGAATGTAGACATAGATTTTTGGAATCCATTTCACCTGCTGCTTGGTTAATAATGCTCTCTTCTTTCTAGGGCATGGTAGTTTAAATATAAGATTTGATTATATTTCCTCTTATCTTTTTATAATCAAATGCCTCCAGCTGGAAGCAACCAACCACCTAGTATGTATATTATAAAAAGTAATCTGCACTATTACACATCATTTTTTATATTCTAGTTCAGATTCTATAATCTGCTTGCTGTATGTCTTTAGGCAAGGTACCTAACCTCTTGAAAATTCAGTTGTTGATCTTTTTTAATATATTCCAAATGATGGAAATATTTACTCTCTTGTGTCTGAGTGGTATTTTTTCCAGTGAAAAGCAGCAACATTTCTGAGTATGAATAATAATGAAACTGTGACTCACTGGTATATATGCTCCTTCTGAACCATGTAGAAAAGAGTAAATTTAGTGTAGTGAGAGTATCATCCCTCTTTGTTTGAAAAATAAAATGGATTGGTTTTCTTTGCAATTTAGGAAAACAAAAAAAAATAGAAAATTGGCTGGAAAATGAGCTTCTAAGAGGAATTCTTAACCTGGGGTTTAGAAACGTTTTAAAAATGTATATTATTTTATCTGTATTTGAATGTATTTGGTTTAATTTGTTTATCTAGATATTATTTTGGAAATACATATTTATTTGAAGTATTTAAATATATTATTCTGAGAAGGGGTAGATATTTTTCATCATACTATCAAAGGCTCTTGAAATAAAACATGTTAAGAACTCATGCCTTAGTTTTTCTCTGGATCTTCTTGAATTTTCATACCCTATGGATATTTCAACGCATATTTAAAAGGAAAAGAAAAAAATTTGTGGCATAATTTTGTGTGAAGTCACAAGATCTTAATTTCAGTATGCCCTTAAAGGATAAAAAGAGGAAGAAAATGAGAATATAATTTATGTTGTATTAGGGAGCAAAACATACTTTTTGTTAGTTTTTATGCTAAAACAAGCTCAAGATAATATCTGCATTTTAACTATAGATATGGCTAAAATAATTAATTTCTCTCAATAAAGCTCTCTGAAATATAGGAAAAAAGGACTTCAAATTAGAAGCACTGTTACTATTACAATTGTCAGAAATAGTATCTGCCTTTTTAATTCCATTTGCTTGCAACAGAAATTTTCTAGCTTGGAATTGCAGGAAAGCTATTTGGAAATGCAATAACTATTCTTAGAATGAGAAAAAAATAAAAATGTCACTCAACTCTGGATGTCATATTTGTTCACAGGCAGAGAATTCTTTAATTACCAATGCTCTTCTTTTTGCCACTTCTCATTTGAATCCTGAATGTTTCTTTTAATTTTTAAGTCTAGAACAGAACAATATTTCCTCAATATTTGGAATGCTGGTTATTGACAATGACCATAACTCAGTCTTCTGTCAAAAAGGACAGCATTTGATAGGAAACAAGTAGAACCATTTTCACCATACAGTTTTCCAGCAAGTGACAAGGTAAATTCTTGACATAAAGAAAAAATGCTTCATGTCCATCACTTGGGAGACATGTATGTTCTAGCATGTATTTTATATATAAATCTAATGATATCATGACTGGGTAACATTTTAGTTTGCTTACTGGTTAAATGATACAGAAGAAATTATAAGCTTCTGATTTAATTTTATTATTCTAAATATTTATCTGAATGCAAATATATATATATATATGTTTGTGTCTATACATGTATATATATATATATTTGCTTATATGTATGTCTTATATGTATATATAGTTATATATACACGTATATATAAATTATGCAAAATAATTCCATTTGTATACATAATAATATATTTCTTCCCTCTTCGTGTGTATGGCATAAAGTTTAAAATGACCAGTGTTTTGCTGGAAGTCCATCTTAGGCTCTTAAATATATTTATATAACAATGCAACCGAGGACTAAAGCAAGCTTAACTGTAAAGTCTACAGATATAACAATGTCAAACAGGAAGATGAAAGCAAAAGTAAGAATACTCAAAAGTAAGGAGAGAGGTAAGGAAGTCTTTAGTTGGAAACAAGCAATGTTCAGCACAAAACAACATGATTTCCCAGGAAAGTTTCTACCCACAAATTCACAAATTTCTACCCACAAATTCTGTCCTGCTCCCTTAGAGCGTTGTCCTTTGTTCTCAAAGAGTACCAAAATGACATTTGTATGTGAGAGTCAAGTTATAGTGCATTTGACTGTAGCTGATCAAACCAATATGAGCTCAGAATGATCTACCACAGGTCATGCACAAATAGCCCATGTGATTATTTTCATTGAGTTGTCTGAATTTTGATCATTTCACATTTCTTTTGAGCTACTTCAATTCTGCTTTGCTTATAAAGGATATCGCCTTCTCAGGAGAGGCCATGTCATGCTGTGCAGTCCTGTGCCAATGTCTCCCATGTCACACAATCAATTCCAATTCCAAACTACTTAAGAGAGAACTTGGGGTGTCGTTGTATTGCTTCTAGCTGTTTCCTACTTACTTTTATGCCCCTGTCCTAATATTCTAAGAATTCATGCCATAAAATGAAATGTGATGAATGAAATTCATATAGATGTGAGAAGTATAAAGAAGGAAGCAAAGAGCAATCATTCAAGGACTTCTTCTTACAGACTCTAGTAAAATTGCCTCTAGGCACTATCTTTCTGTTTCTTTGTTTTTCTTGTTACAGAACTAAAAAAAACATAATTTATAATGTTTTTCTTTTAATCTTTTTAAAAGAGTTTAGATAAGAATTATTTTTTTATAAATTGTTCTTCAAAATTCTGTTTCCTATTAAATTACACAGTGTAGATGTAGCTTAACTTTAAAGCTTCTGGATCACCCACTTCCTGGAGCATCAACAACTATGATGCTATAAGAGAGATATTGCTGGGTTATTACTAAAATCATTTAAATTAATGTATCCAGGAAATTCCTCCATGCTCTTTAGCTTCCAATTATTATAAAACCATTGTTACAGATTAACATAATGGATGCTATTAACACAATAATAATGAGCTTTTCAAATATAAATGAGTAAATGTATAATTTCACTCGAATGTCTCATTTTATTGTTGCAACAAACAAGTGTCTTAGTCTTTGAGATCTTTTTTATAACCCAATGTAAATGTCCTTTGAAGTTGGTAATCTTTATAAAAGAGGGAATGAATCATCAGTCAATTTATGATGCTTTAGAGTTTTATCAAGGGAAACATGGACAAGGGAAGGCTAGGTCACAATTCAAATGAGGTTAGTTAGTGTTTTTTTTTTTACTCATCCCTAGGGAATATGTGAGCTAATCCATAGTGATATATGAATTTAACATAGGCCTCCCTGCTTAGTGTCCTTGAACTTTTCTCTGCTGAAAAAACAAGGAGTGAACTATCCTGTAGCAGGTTCATACAGACAGTTTGAGGGTTAGTGAATTTGAAGCAAGTTATATTATGTCAACATACAAGTCACATTTCTCATATGTAGTAAATTCCTGCTAAAAGAAGGCAGGGAAAGTGATTAAATGATTTGTGAAAAAAGATCTTGACATATTAAAAAATTACTGAGTTGAATTACTACTTGGATTGTAAGATAATTATAACATTAGTCTACCTGGCTGCAGGTAGGTGCTCATGTAGGGACAATTGAAAAGTATATTTTTATATGTGGCCCACACTCTAATTAGAACATTCCAATTTCAAACTTGAAAATTACAAAAAGATTATGGCTTATAACATTTTGTTGTTAGTAACTAACTAAGCTGTATGTCTTGCTGAGAGGTGAAAATTCTTCCTGTTTTCTTTTATTAATTCTTATTCCTTGTATTATTTTACTTCTATCACATAATTAAATAACAAACAAGATTAAATGAGTTATTTATTTTCTTTTGAAACTAGAGGCGATTGAATTTTTTGAAACTACTTGTTCATGTATTTGAAATGAATTTGTTAGCTTGCTAATTTCTTTTCACCTAGAAAATTTAAAATAAATCAATTATATAGTGTACATTTATATACTCATTGAATAAAAATAGCTTATGAACTTCTTTTTTCCAATAAAATCAATTTGAGGATATATTTAATATACTTGAAATCTTATATAATATCATAAAAGTTTGCATAGGGTATTTTTCTCCACAAAAGTCCAGATGTCCTACTGTGGTATAGAATTAACATGGAATGGTCAAAAGCAGTGCTAATAGATATAAAACTCTGTCAAGTTCTGCCATGCTGAGACTTCAAGTATGTACTGAGAAACAGACTGTCAGTTTCTGAATGTGGAGAGACTCATCAACAATAGCCTTGGCAATAGGCCACACATTCCTTGACAGTGGCAACCTATGAAATAAAGAAAAATGCAAAACCACCCATAGTCCTATGCATACCTTTTCTTCTTTGATAATAATCAAATAATTCCTAGAACTTCTATAACTACTAATAAATGTTGCTCACTAAAAGTGAGATATTGTCCAATGAAAACCAATCAACAAGCTACTAAGTGTATGCATTAATATAATATATAAAAGCTAAAAATAAAAGGATTTTTAAGTGAGAGGATAACTCACATTTGACAGGATAAATGTGAATTGGCACAACTGATTTTATTTTGAATGCAAAGCCAATAATACATCATTTCTAAAGGTAAATTGGTGAATCCACCATAAATGAACAAACTTACATTATTTTCTGGTTTTTTTTGTTTTTACTTTTAGCATTTACTATGTTCTGGGTACTGTGCTAGTCTGCAACACAATGAGACAAATAGATTAATAGATAGAAGGACAGAAATGAAAAGACTGTAGCCTGAAGGAAAATAGATATCTGTTAGATCAAGTAATACACATAGAAAATAATTCCATGTGATATGCATATGTACATCACATACATATATTCATATACCAATATGTGCATGTGTTTGCATGTGTAAATGAAAGTATACCAATATACATACAATAAATATGTTATTGTTTTGAGGGGAAATACTGCTACCTGAGGGTGAACTAAAGGTAAAGGACAAAATATGAATGAAGAAATAGCGAAGAAGAAAGAGAAAGAATGATTGTACATAATTCACAATTCATAAAATTCAGAAAGATTCTTTTAAAACAATCACAGCTTGTTTATTAAAATCTATTGCAGATATTCTAAAAACTGGACAACAGGATCAGTTGAACTAAGAAGCTAAGGCTGAAACATAGACAATGAAGGTCACAGCAGAGTGTTTGGCACACCTGGAAACAGATACTTTCCAGTAAACAAGGTTCATAATCTTGATCTTGCTACCAAATCCTGTCATGGGCCACTCCGTGTCCAGCACTAAGAATGATCTGATATGTGAGTAAAAATTGACTAAGCCAGGGAGGTAGAGCCAAGATGGCAGCATAGAAGCAACAAAGTTTCGCAACTCCCACACAGCCATGCTAAATACCCACAAAATATGACTCTAAACATATTTTAGACCTCCCAAACTCACAAAAATACAGAAAACACATCTCTCCCTGAAGGCAGCCCAGCATAAGGGGCTCATTGCGGCAGGCTGGCAACCACCGCCAGGCCAGCCTGAAACCAAAACTGTGGCCAGGCACCAAGGTGGTCAGGAGGGGGAGAGCTGCAGCACGAGTCTATGGGAGAACAGATCTTCAGCACCTGAAGGACTCTCCACATTTATCAAGCCAGGAAAAACAAGGCTTAGACAAAGATCAGTGGAATTTAAGTTTTCCAGCTAAATTTGGGGGAGGAAAAGCAGTTTGGCCAGACTGCCCCAGGACAAGGAAGCAGCGGGAAGCTGCAGGATCTGCGGCAACCAGCAACTGCTGCCACAGGGCTGCATCAGAGCTCTTTGCCTGCCAATTGCAAGGCAGCTGAGATGATTGATCAGGGCCAAGGGCTCTTGCATTGAGCGGCATGGATCCAGATCATTGTCTTGGGTGGTGGTCCTAGGGTGTGCTTTCAGCTAGCCAAAGCTGGTGGGGGGGGGGCTGCAGCATCCCCCTAATAGTTCTGGCAGCTGTGAAAACCCCAGTGATTTGGGACAGAGCTTTCCCCACAGAGTTCCACAGAGGTAAAAAAAAAATCAAGCAATTAATTGAGTGGCCAGCAAGAGAAGGAAGCAAAGTAAGAACAGTAATCAAACTCTAGAATCCTTTTTTGGGGACAAAAAGGGTCAAAGCATGGAATGGGATGAAGACAGCACAGCCAGAACTCCCACACCAAATGCTTCCAAGATGCATGAAGATTGCCTACAAGATAGATGAATTTTAAAAAGACTTTGAAAAACCAATAAGAGAAGTGGAGGAAAAATTGGGAAGAGAAATGAGAATGATGTAAGAAAATTATGAAAAGAGAGTCATCAACCTGACTGAAGAAAATAACACCTTAATAGCAAATTAACTCAAATGGCAAAAGAGGCTCAAAAAACCAATGAGGAGAAGAATGCCTTAAAAGTCAAATTTGCCAGATGGAAAAAAGAATCTCAAAAGCATTCTGAAGAGAATAATTCCTTCAGAATTCAAGTGGAGCAAGTGGAAGCTAATGACTTCATGAGAAACCAAGATACTATTAAACAGTTACAAACAAATGAAAAAAATAGAAAGCAATGTGAAATATCACCTTAAAAAAACCATTGACCTGGAAAAGAGATCCAGGAGAGACAATCTGAAAATTATTGGTCCACCTGAAAGCCATGATCAAAAAAAGAACTTGGAAAGCATCTTCAAGAAATTCTCAAGGAAAATTGCCCCAATGATTTAGATTCAGAGGGCAAAATAGAACTTGAAAGAATTCACCAATCATCTCTTGAAAAAGATCCCCAAAAGAAAACTCCTAGAAATGTTATTGCCAGGTTCCAGAAGCCCGAGTTAAAGGAGAAAATATCACAGTCTGCCAAGAGCAAACAATTTGAATACTGTGGAAAAACAATTAGGAAAACCCAGGATCTGGCAGCTTCTACACTGAGGGATTGAAGGACCTGGAACAGGATATTTCAAAGATCAGGGGAGATGGAATTAAAACCAAGAATCACCTACCCAGTAAAACTGAGTATAATGTTCCAGGGGAAAATATGGTCATTCAATGAGGTGGAGAACTTTCATGCATTCTTGCTGAAAAAACCAGAGCTGAACAGAAAATTTGACTTTCAAACACAAGAAGCATGAGAAGGTAAACATGGAAAAGAGATCATAAGGAACTTGTCAAAGTTGAACAATTTACAATCCAATATGAA
>JAQQSW010013288.1:0-12350 GCA_028646575.1 Pseudocheirus occidentalis
CTTAGAAAAACCACACAATCCTTCCACCCCTTGATTTCCAACAAACCTCAGTTTAGTCCAAGGGGAGGCCTTTTCTTCATTTTGACTCTGGGTGGTCTCTCTGATTCCCTGGATCCTCTTCCCTGGTCTCAGCTCCCTCCTGAATCTGCCAGACAATCACCTAGATTCAGGAGCTGAAAGCCGCCAGGCTCTCGTCCAGTCCTCAGGGATGAACAGTTCCCAGGTCCTTGTCCAGTCCTCAGGGCAATCCCTGGCACACACTGAAGTTCACAAGGTTCAGCACACCTCAAACCCTTCAGGACTTCTCTTGCCTGGAACTCAAGGATCAGCCAGGCCACCAACAAACAAAGTCCCATCCTGTTCATGTCTTCAGTCAGCGTTCAGACACTGGAAGAGGAACACTCTCTCTCTCTCTCTCAGCTGACTTTAGTCTCCATGAAGTGGAGCCTTCACTGAGGAGCCAACTCCAAAATCTGTCTTGACTCTATAAAATTATTCCTTATAAGCACTGGCCTTCTCCCACGTCAACAGGGGAGTGTCTCAGCCAATAGCCTTCTTCCAAGTCAACAGGGGAGTTCACATCTTTTCACCAATGGACAGAGTTCTATACTTAGCCCTAAGTTACTAGGATCTACTTAGCCCTAAGTATCTGATCTACTTAGCCCTAAGTATCCTATCCACTTAGCCCTAAATATCCAACAAATTGAATACCATTACAGTAACATAGCCAGTAAGTGTCTGGGGCCAAATCTGAATGCAGTTTTTCCTCTGTCCAAGCCCAGTGCTTTGTGCACTTTGGTACCACTTTACTGTCACATCTTACTGACACTGAGGCCTCCTCTCTAGGATTATATGTCCTGCTGCCTGCCCCTATGCCTATGATCTATGGTCTTGAACGAGACTTGCATTTAGAGAGACCAATGCCTCTCTCCAAGTGAGGCAAACAATTGCCAGGATCAGATTCTAAATTCTGCTATTATTTGTTGAAGTGAGACGCTTCAGGAAGGAAGACATGAGTGCTTCCCCTTCTCCAGTAAAATGATGATAACAGTTCATCTCCTTTATAGAACAAAAATGACATTAAAACTAATTAAATACAAAATTAAATCTATGAAGATCTAGCAGCATCCTTACAGGTATTATATAAACCGGTGCTATTGCTACCCACCTTCAAATTAACTCTGCTCCTAAGATTCTTATTGTGACATTTACGGAAATATATGGATTAAATGGTTTCTAGATGAGACTGAGAAAGTAAGAAGAAGGATAAGGATGTAGTGTGCCCCCATCAAACATATGTGTTCAGGAACTCCAAATTCAGATAGTCTCAGCCCAAACAACATTGACAAGTGTAACAGAGGTGTCATTAGTTCCATTAGAAACCTTAAGTAATAGAAAAAAGAAAGAAAAGAAAAAGAAAAAAAAAGAAACCTTAAGTGTGTTTTAACAAGAAAATTAAGTAAAAAATAATTGAGACTTGTTTGAATCTTTTTCCTGAAGGACAGCCTGGAACATTTTGGACAAAGAAGAACAGATACAGCTTCTAGCTCCAAATTTCAGGGAGTAGAAACTCCTTCACAGGTGAGCTTTTCAAACAAAGGATAGGCCTTCTAGGACATGGCTATGAAAAGTAACTAGTTAGGTTTTTTTTTTTTAAATTACTACTATCCCTTAGAAATTCAACATTATTAGTGAATGTTATCATCCCTTGATAGATAATAGGTAGTAGTGGCCTTTGCCTTTTTGAATGTAGCAAGATAGCTCTTAAGGTTTTTTAAACCTATTTTTGATGACTTCTGTGAGCAAGTTTTCCCCTAAATACCTACTCTATCTTCCACATTCCAAGAACTACGTTTCAAAGTATGATGGTTAAGTTATCATCCCAAAAGAAGACAGGGTAAATTCTAAAGATTTCATATCTCACTGGACATGATTGTACAATGCTTGTGGCTCCTACAGCTGGGGAGGCTGAGGCTAGTGGATCACTTGAGCTTGAAAATTCTGAGTTGTAGTAGGACTAAAACCAATCAGGTATTCACATGTAAGTCCAGCACCCATATGGTGAGCCCCTAGGAGCAGAGAGCCAGTAGTCTGCCTAAGGAGGGACAAATCACCTCTGGTCAGAAACGTGGAGTAGGTCAAAGCTTCTATGTTGACCTTTATGAGGATTAAGACCAAGAGTGGCCATTATGTCAGGGGTGGGGAACCTGCCACCTTGAGGTCACATGTGGCCTTTTAGGTCCTTGGGTACGGTCTTGTGACTGAGTCAAAGTTTTACTGAATAGATCCTTTTATTAAGGGAATTTGTTCTGTGAAGTTTGGGTTCAGTCAAAGGGCTGCGTTTGAGGACCTAGAGGGCCACATGTGGCCTCAAGGCCACAAGTTCTCCACCCCTGCACTGTATCTTCAACCAGAGTGAGATAAGGAGATCCAAGGTAAAAATAAACAACAACAATAAAGACTGTAGGCCTCTAAGTGGAATGCCCAGGGGCTAGAAGTCTGCCTGTTGGGATTTGCTCTCTGAAATAGTCTATCCCTGTCATAATGGTACTAGGATTATTGCTATTTAGCCAGATCAGTCAGTCAACAAGAATTTTACTGAGAACTTACTTGTTGCTAAGCAATATGCCAATAAATATTAGGGATATTTAAAAAAGGCAACAAATTTGTCCAGACTTTTAGAGACAATTTCCAGATATCTACATACATGCAAATATATACAATGTAAATGAAGATAATTGCCAGGGAAGGCATTAGCATGGGTGAGGTGGACGATAAGAGAAAGAGATAAGAGAGGGTGAAAGAGGTGCAGAAAGTGGATTTGAAGCTTGACCTTAAAGGGTAGCAAGGAGGCCATGATGAAGGATGGTGAAAGATGGATGCTGAGAGAATGAAGAACATTCCAGGCCTGGGGAACAGCCGGTATCATTTGGTGGAGTTGGAAAATGAAGTATGGTGTGTGAGTTGCAGTGATGAGGCCGGTGCTAGTAACCGAATTACGGAGTGCATGGAGGGGAGTAAAGTATAAGACTAGGAAGGTAGGTGACCAGTTGTGAAGGACTTTAAATTCCAAACAAAGAGTTTTGCTGATCTTGGAGGTAATAGGAAGCGATGGAAGTTTCTTGAGTAAGGGGGTGACACAGTCAGTTCTGAGCTTTGGGAAGTTCACTTTGACATTTGAGTGGAAGATGATATGATTGAAGAGAGACTTGGGTGAGGGAAAACAACCCCCCAGACTATTGCAATGGCCCAGGTGTGAGATGAAGAGAATCTGCATCCAGGTGGTGGGTAGCGTTAAGCTGGAGTCTGCTACTTATCACCCCACTTTCTCAGGATCATCCCATAGGCCGATACCAAATGCAGAGGCAGGATGTGCTGCTACTTGGGCTCATACTGAAAGCAATTACAGTTATCCCTTCCACATTGTGACTTTCCTTATCATGGTTTTGATATGTCATCAGTCAGCATAACAAATAAAATGGTAATTTAGAGGGAGTTTGTGGAAGCCACAGATGACATACAAAGGCCAGCAGATAAAGAAAAAGTTTAGAAACATTCCAGCATACAACATATGCATAGTATAGTATAATGTCAACATATTTTACCTTTTAATATAATAATAATTTAAAATTCTTTTCTGGAACAAAAGGAGTGCCAAAAATGTCACAGGGAT
Organism: Pseudocheirus occidentalis; assembly: GCA_028646575.1. Classification (NCBI taxonomy): domain Eukaryota; kingdom Metazoa; phylum Chordata; class Mammalia; order Diprotodontia; family Pseudocheiridae; genus Pseudocheirus; species Pseudocheirus occidentalis. The sequence continues at coordinate 3,674 of JAQQSW010013288.1, forward strand.
TTTCCAAACCGTGGGGACACCGTCCCCCTAACTCCCATGATGTAGAAGAGCTAACTGTAAATGGATTTCTGCTAGTGCTTGCTCACATGAGCACTGGGAACTCAGTGATTAAATGGATCCACCTATACTTATCAGTGGTAGAACTATAACTGCAGGTGAAAGGAGTCAGGGAGAGGGAGAGAATGTCTGTCCATGCTGGACTGACAGAGTGAAATCACAATTGGGTTGGAACAGTGGAAACAATGTAGACAGGGGGAAGAATTAGAAAGTGACATTAGCCTTTTTTATCTCTTTTTCTGAATTTTTATTATATAGTTTCACATTCCTAGGATACTTTTCTATTCTTTACCAAACATCCCTTCTTCTTTCAAACTTTGCTTACCATTTAACTGGCAAAAGAGTTTTCAGGCTAACCCACCAGCCTTCCATCATTTCAGATACTTTAGGAAGTCTGAGCCATCACATATTTAGTTGCTCATATATTTTCATGTTTCTTTTGATGGAGAAAAAGAGCTATTGACTAGCCTTTAAACCCAAATCACTCTTGTTTTCATTGAGTGGCCAATAATAGCCCCAGCCCAAGCCTGTAAGACTTACTGTTTAGGTTTTGATGGTTTAGAATGAGTGTAAATGGCAACTGTTTTCTGTTTTGACCAGAAACTCTGAGGGTCTTCTCCTCCCAGACTGATATCTTTGTGATGGTAAATTTGGCCATCTTTTTTCTAAATTCTTACCTAGTCTTTAGTCATTGAATGAGTATTGGCACAGATAAACTGAGGCCTGGGAAAGGCCTTAATTTAGAAAGACCAAGGCAATCCCCTGCATCAAGGGCCATCTCCAGGTGTCTAGTCTTAGGTCTTGCCACTGCACTCTGATGACTCTGGAGGAGATAGTGAGGCTGATGACTTTGCACAACTCTGCCTCACTTAAATCCAATTCATGGGTAAATCAATATATCACCCTCATGGTGCCATTGGTCCTCTTTGAGAACAAAGGATGAATTACAACACGTTACATATATTTTTCACTTATGTTTATTCTTCTTTGTTCTCCCTCCCGTTGGTCATAAATCTCTTGAAGGGCAAAGGCTGTCTTCTTCCTTGTAGCTTCCCATTGCCTTTACCAAAAATTTCAAGGTGTTTATAAATGCTTGCTTGCTGAGACTTAGGTTACTTGTAGAGAAACTGGGAATGACTGTTTTAGACTTTCTTCACTTACATGGATTTGTCTCTTGTATTACAGAGCAGATATGTTCAATATTTTGCTCAGATAAAAAACAGATACCATTGGGCTATCTCTCCAGTGAAAACACTCAGGATAAAATCCATCACTATTTATTCAATTCGAGGCAAGTATGCTTAATATAATTGCAGGTTGAGAAAGAGAAAAATCTTATTGTTTGAATTTGGTTACAAATATGTTCTTTATCTATACACATGTTCATGTATGTGTGTGTGTGTATATATATATATTTATATATGTGTGTGTGTGCATAGACTATACCTAGTGTACATAGCTAAATAAATATTAGTTAAGGAGCAGCTAGATGGCACAGTAGACAAAGCACTGGCCTTGGCATCAGGAGGACCTGAGTTCAAATCCAGCCTCAGACACATGGCACTTACTAGCTGTGTGACCCTGGGCAAGTCACTCAACTCAAATTGCCTCACCAAAAAATAAAATAAAATAAATATTAATTAATTGATTTTGTTTGTGTAGAGAATTCATTGTAAGAAAACTCCTTCTACCAGTGTATATGGACTCATTTGCCACTTACAGTGCACCTGGAGTTAAGGGGTTCAAAGGATTAAGTAACATTCCCATGGTCACAGCTAATTATGTGTCAGTGACCAGACTTGAACACTGGTCTTGAGAACTCCCAAGGCTAGCCATAATTCTACTATGCTACTCTACAGTACATGCATAGACACAAAATGATTTCTAGCAGCTCTTTGTGTTGTAGCAAAGAACCAGAAACAAAGGGAGTGCTCATGAATTGAAGATGACTGATCAAATTATGGTAATGAGTATAATGGAATTTTACTGTGCCTTAGAAATTGTGAAAGAGATGATTTTAGAAAAACCTGGGAAGACCCATGTGAACAAAATGAAGTCAGCAGTACCAAGAGAACAAAGTATACAATAACAATAACATTGAAAATGTGACTCCCTTTCTGAATTCCCTCTTCCAATTTCCATTGGAAAGTTGGGTCCTCAAAGTGGGGGCTGACTACTACTCCCCTCAGGGTTCCCCCCAAGGAGCTGATGTATTTTCTAGTACTGCTGCTCATAATCCCCCTTTCAGAGTGCCCCCCAATTTTAATTAATCAGCTGATATCAATTAGCTATGGCAAAAGGATATTTACTGAGAAGGTGTAATAGAAGTACAAAAATACGTGCTCCCACAAACTGGAAGGCACATTTTCCAGGGAGGATAATTGGTTTCAGTTTAAAGGAATGGGTATAAGATATTCTTCTTTGGCCTTGGGGAAAATAATCCCCACTCCTACCCAGTTCATTTATGGTGTGGCATAGGGGATTGATATATGGAAATTGTTTTTTTTGTTATTTGTTAAGTTTAGAATTTTTAAATTATCTTTTCAAATTTGTATAGATTTGTTTTAAATCTAATAAAATAGATTTATTTTTTAATATACCTTGTTTTCCTCTCATACCCAGCAAACCGTTCTTGTAGCAAAGAATAAAAATGAAAGAGAGACCAAAAGGGAAAAAAATGAAGCTAATCAACACACTGAGTCTGAATGTTCCATACCTGTGGAACCCCACTACTGGGTCATCTTTCCTTCAGGACCAAGTTTGGTCTTTATAACTATTTAATGTTCAGTTTCATTTGGGGGAGTTGTTTGCTTTGGGCTATTTGATGGGCTTACTAATCCATATAGCCTGGGTAGGGCTGCAGGGTAGGAATTCTAGAGGTGAGAAAGTTAAGTCCCTGAGAGCAAGATCTCTAGTGGTCCTGCAGTGCAGAGGGCATAGCAGCAAGAAAGGCAGCGGCTAAGAGTTGTTATCACATTTCTCCATACTCCAGTCTGTCCTCCATACACTGCCAAAGAGATTTTCCTAAAGCATTAGTCTGACCATGTTGCTGCCCCACCCCCAAGAAAACTCCTAAGATAAAAAAAAAAAGCTCTTAACGACTGAGTTCCTTTACCTTTTCTAGCTTTAGTACATAATGACCCTCTTCATATACTCTACATTCGAGTAAACCTTGCTGTTCCTTACATCCAATACTCCATCTCTGGTCTCTGTGTCTTTGCCTTGGCTGTGCCCTGTGGCTGGAATGCACTCCTTCCTCACTTCAGCCTCTTCTAATCCCTGGGTGACTTCAGGTCTCAGCTCAAATGCCACCTTCTACATGAGGCTTCCTTTGATCACCCCCATCTTCCACCCCCACCATCAAATGGTTATTACCCTCCATGTTGATGCTCATTCAAACTCCCCAACATCCCATTTTCTCAGCCCCCTTAAGTCCCATTACCTCCTCCTTCACTCTACCTCAACCACATGCAGGGATGGTCACATACTAGGTGTTGCCACTACCCACAAGTGGTCTTCTTCCCTAATTAGAAGCTCTTGATGTTTTCTGATTTGATCATAAGCCCCTATAATTACTTCTCTCCCTATGCTTCCCCATCCCTCCATCTGTTCTTTGCCCTTGAGACACCCATTCCATTCATTCACCTCTGCTTTCTAAGGTCATCACCCCTGTTCTGACTGCTTTCTCTGTGAGAGAACAACCGCCACTCAGTACTTAGACATTTCAACTCGGATCTCTTGCCACCTTGTCCTGTTGCTGCTCTTCTCTTGCCATAAATTACTCTTAGCATCCACCTTCTCCCCTTCTGGTCATGAGCAGTTGGATGAAAGTACAGGAAATCCCATGGCCTTACTGACTAAGTATTTTATCCTTGTTATCACGTTATCCAACTTCACCTGGGCCCTCACTACAGCAAGGAAATAACTAATTTTCTACCTTACTCCTTATAGAAATCATTCTAAACCTTGTCTCAAGTTTCCCATACTTCCTCTTTTTTTGTCAACTGAGGAAGTTGCCTTCTAAATTATGGAAAAATTTGAGGTTATTTACATAAACTCTCTCTTCTTCCATCTTCTTCATCTCAAAAACACTTTGACATCCTCTTGCCCTCTCTCTTCCTTTCCTCCAGTCTCTGATAATGATATGGCCTTTCTCTTTGCCAAGGACAAACCTTCTACATGTGCACTTGATCCCTCCAATTATTCCCCTCTGTTTTCAATTTTCCAGAGCTCCCTATCAACTGATTCCTTCCCTTCTGACTTTAAACACTCCTATGACTAGGAAAGTGTGAAAGCATCACCCATTTTCCAGAACCTGTGCAAACACACCATCATACAAGTGGTATACAATACTGATGAACTTCTTTGGACTACTAAATTTTGCCATGATTTTCTACAAGTTCTCATGACTGACAGCTTTAAAGGTCTTAGTCATATTGATGAATGTTGTGTACAGACTTCTGTTTTTTTCCTGCTACTTTTCCAGGAGTTGTTGGGCAGCAAACACCATATTGACCATTCCTTGGCCCTTGCTGAAGCCACACCAGATCTCAGGTAGATGTCCATCTTCCAGTCAAAAGATCAGCCCATTAAGGAGGACACTGGCAAAAATCCTGTTGGCAATGACTAAGAGAGAGACCTCCCTGTGACTGTCACAGGACAACATATTTTCTTTTCTTTTATAGAGATGAACAACGAAGGCATTCTTGAACTTCTGGGTGATAACCTTCTCTTGCCATATAACCCAGGAGATTTAAGTCAGCTTTTGTTTGATCAATGGGCTCCCTGCCTTGTAAATTTCTGCTAAAATAGAGACATCTCCCTCCCAAATGGTCATAGAAACTATTTGTGTCTGACTTGTGGTAGAGTCTTCTGACTTAATATTGGTATTATTTGCCACAGCTGGACATACTGTATATTGACCCCAACAACATGATGCCATTTTGGTCGTCTTTGAGCACTAAGGAAAAGGAACAATAAATTCCCAGTCTCTCCTATCCTTAAAAACAACAATAACAACAACAACTAGGCTTTACCATCCCCTCATGATATTGTTCTTTATCTCTCCTCCCTTTATCAGCTGAACTCCTCGTAGGAAATTCATCTACATTCACTGCCTACATATCCTTGCTGCTTTGTAATCTGGCTTTCAATCTCATTAGTGAACTAAAACTTCTCTCTCCAAAATTATCAGAAATTTTCTTATTGCCAGTCGCAGAGTCTTTTCCCAGTCTTCATTCTTCTCAGCTTATTTCTTTAATACTCTTTCCTCTCTGGGTTTTTATGACACAATTCTCTTCTGGTTCACCTTCTACTTATCTAACTGTTCCTTCTCAATCTCATTTGCTAGCATTTTAACCACGGTTATTCCCAAAGGCGCTATCTTGGGCCCTCTTCTCTCCCTCTTTATTTTCCCTCTTATTATCGCCTTCTCTATGTAGATGACTCACAGATATATACACAGGTAGATCTACATCTACATATGTGTATGTTGTTGTCCAGTCGTTTCAGTCATGTCTGCCTCTTTGTGACCCCATTTGGAATTTTCTTGGCAAAGATATTGGAATGGTTTTTCATTTCCTTCTTCATCTCATTTTAAAAATAAGGGAACCAAGGCAAATAGGGTTAAGTGACTTGCCCAGGGTCACACAGTAAGCATCTGAGGCCAATATAAACTCAGGAAGAGGAGTCTTCCTGACTCCAGCCCTGGCACCCTATCCACTGTACCACCTACCTGCCTGCCTTCATATATGTGTATATATATGTATGTTTGCAAGACATGGGAGATGCTGGCACAGGACCACCCAGCATGGCATGCCCACATCAAAGAAGGTGCTGTGCCCTATGAGCAAAGCATAATTGCAGTAGCTCAAAAGAAATGTGAGCTGTGAAAATTTAGAAGCATCTCCACTGTGTGTGTTAGTATGCAATATTTATGTCTGACATGTGGTAGATCCTTTTGAGTTCATGTTGGTTTGAGCAACCACACTCAGACATGCTGTATCTGGACCCCAACATAGCAATGTCATTATGGTCCTCTTTCAGAATGAGGGACAATTAATTAACACTTTGACATGTATGCATGTATGAACACACATACATATATGTATATAGTTTGTTTTATCTATGTCTACATGTAGTTTACATGTCGTGTGTGTGTGTGTGTGTACACATATACTATTACCAGACTCGGTCTCTAATCTGGGTTTGTCTCAGATTACAATTGTCTGTTAGACATTTCAGATTAGTTCCAGAGTCACTTTTAAACTCAACATCTGAAAACTGAGCTCAGTATTCTCCCTCTAATTGTTTTACTCTTCCAAAGTACCTATTTCTGTCAAAGGTAATACCATTCTTTAGATATTCTCTCAGCTCACACACCTCTACCTCCTTAGTTCAGGCCCTCATCAGCTATTGCCTGGATTATCACAACTCCCCTGACTCCAGATTGGCATCCAATCTCAAGGCCATTCCTTCTCTAGGCCATTCTACATGTTACTGCCAAAGTAATTTTCCTTAAATAGAGATCTGACCACGTGATTCCTTTACTCACCTAATTCAAGTGTCTTCATGCTGCCTCGAGAGTAAAATATAAGCTCCTCTTTTTAACTTTTAATGGCCCACACAACTTGACCCCAAACTATATTTCCAGCCCAACTGAGAAATCTCAGGACCCTGAGTCCAAGAGTGTTAGGAATAGCAGTGTCTCTCAAATCACTGGAACAGCTTCCAACAAGCCCAGCCCCTACAGCCATCATGTGAGGGGTTGGAGTGTGGCAGGAGTCAATTATCAAGAGACAGATAAACTCAGAAAATCTGGGAGTAGCATAACCTTATAGGCGACCATTGGCACTTCCAGCCCATCCCTCATAGCCATCTTTTTATTTTTTTTATTTTTTTATTTTTTGCTTTTTGGAGGGCAATTAGGGTTAAGTGACTTGCCCAAAGTCACATGGCTAGTTTTTGTGTCAAGTGTCTGAGGTCAGATTTGAAGTCAGGTCCTCCTGACTCCAGGGCTGGCGCTCTATTTACTGTGCCACCTAGTCATCCCGCAACTGTGACATTGAATATATCTGATAGCATGTGCATCATCTTCTAAGGAAGCAACTCTGTTGGAGTAGAAGACAGGACCATCGCAGCCATTGCCAACCAACCACCACTCACAGGATGGACAAGTTTTAGCACTGTCAGATGGTATAGTATCAGAAATTGATATGGTTTTATCCATGGAAAGGATAAGAAGAGACACTTCCATCTATTGTGTCACTGCACCCTAAGGACCAAGGAACCTTCCCAGATGACTTGCTGTTGAAGCCTTCCACATGTGTTGTGTCCCTCATTCAAATGTGAACTTCCTGAGAGCAATGACCCTCTCACTTTTTTATGTATGTCCCCAGTGGTTGGCTGCACAATGTTTTTCTCACAGTAAGTGCTTTGTTAATGTGGCACTCATTCATTCGACCTCATTAGGCATGATTCCTCTGTCATACTCTGCATTCCAATCAAGCTTGCTTTACACACTCTGTTGCTCACACACAGGGCTCTGTTTAACTTCTCCATATCTTTGCATTGGTATCCCACTTTCCAGGAATGCAGCCCCTTCCTCTACCTCATAGAATTTCTCTCTTCCTTCACACCCAAGCTCAAGCATTATTTCTACATGAAGTCTTTTTTTTATCTGCTCAATTGCAAGCACCCTCCATCCTAAACTACCTTGCACTTCACTACTTTGTGGATATTTGTATTTTTAAACTTATACTTATAAAATATGTTTGTATTTGTTTAAATGTGCTTACTGTCTCCCTTATTAAAATATAAATTCTTTGAGAGCAGGATTATTTTATTCTTTGTACCTATATTCCCTGCACAAAGCATAATTCTGGCACATATTAGGTACTTAATATATTCTAATTGAGTAATTGATTCCCCATAAGATTTCCTTAAATGTTTATATAAAGTATAAACCTATGCATGGGCATATTGTCTTCCTCTATAGTATATAAACCAGGGTGGGGAATCTGCAGCCTTGAGGTCACATGTGGTCCTCTAGGTCCTCAAGTTTGGCCCTTTGGCTGAATCCAAATTTTACAGAACAAATCCTTTTATTAAGGGGATTTGTTCTGTGAAGTCTGGATTCAGTCAAAGGACCAACACTGAGACCTAGAGGGCCACTTGTAGCCTTGAGACCACAAGTTCCCCACCCCTTATATAAACTTCTTGAAGTCAGGGACAATCTTTTCTCTTTGAATCTTCAAAGCCTAGTTCAATATTCTGCTACATTCACATACCATAGTTTATTCAGTTATTTCTCAATCAGTGGGTACCTACTTTGCTTCCAGTGTTTTTTTTTTTTTTGTTTTTGTTTTTTTTGGAGGGCAGTTGGGGTTAAGTGACTTGCCCAAGGTCACACGGCTAGTTTTTTGTGTTAAGTGTCTGAGGCCAGATTTGAACTCAGGTACTCCTGACTCCAGGGCCGGTGCTCTATTCACTGCGCCACCTAGCCGCCCCCGCTTCCAGTGTTTTGTTAACGCTAAGAATATTGCTATGAATATTTTGGCATATAGGGGACTTTTGTTTCTCTGTTTTATACCCCAGGCATATCATATTGCTGGGTCAATGG
>JAQQSW010013289.1:0-12350 GCA_028646575.1 Pseudocheirus occidentalis
AATTACCATACAATTCTTATTTTAAAACATTTAGAACAAACTTATGCCTAACACTGGAAATGTTATGATGTAACATAATACAATAAAATATAGAATACAGCCAAATATATCCTTATAATTTTAATAATACATTTCTGTAGTGTCTAAAAATCTCAAAGTACTTGTATTTATATATGAGCTTATTTGAGAAGAAAAAATAATTTCAAATCAAAAGTCAAATAGGAACTAAAATACTTCTTTTCCTATTTGTCTCCTCCACATTGGTACTTGGAAATTTTATGACTCTTGGAACAGTCTGCCCCTTGTAACAGCCTGGCCAGAGCTGAGATGGAAAAAGCACTGGGTCTGAATTCTAATTCTGCCATGTTAGCCATAGCAAGTAGAAGACCTTTATGATCCAATGAGCCTCTTTTGTTTTTATTATGCAGCTAATTTCTCAGAAGATTTTACTTCTGAATAAGGAAGAAATAGGAGCCTAAATATTTAAAAAAAAGTCTTTAGAAAGTTTAGGCTCTGTCAGAGTATTTTGAACAATTTTACCTTTTCAGCTGATAGATGTTTCTTTACATTGGTCAATAGCTCCACCTGTTGGATAGTGGACATGAACACCAAAAATAGCAAACATTTCTTTGGAGAGTGGATTCCCAAACTACTTGCTCTTTAAGGTGCTCTTTTCAGAATTGATCTAAATATATTACAATATATATTTAGATTTACAGGTGTAATGCAAGCTTGGATTCAATAGAATAATTACTTGTTTAAGGATATGTTATATAATAAGTCAACTTTCTTGAATTATTTGAACTCTGGTCATTTTGTCAGAGTTTTTCTCTTTCTAAGGAACCTGTCAAATGGAATGCCACAGAGAAGTATATATTTGGTGGCTTAATATATATATATATGTATATGAATGGAGAGGGACTTTATGTATATCAGGGTTTTTAGAGTATGAGTGTATTTTTTTTTTAACTCATAAAGCACTCATACTGTGCAAGGATAATTACTTTACATGACTATAAGAGAAACAGTATGATCACAGAACTGTACTCAGAATTATGCACTTTAGGTTATTGACTCAGAATTGAGTTTATTATACTCAGGTTCCAGGTACTGATAGGTGAAATGCCCAGGGACAGAAATATGCAAAGCATTCTTAAAACAATCCCAACAAAAACTCTAGCCACCCCCTGAAGTCCTAATAGTAGTAGTGTCACTAGGGTTATGAAGTGGTTGTGAGAACCAGAGGTCAATAAACTGGAGCATTAAGCAGCCAGGAACAGACAACCAGTTACTAAAAGGAGGAATATGGGAAACAGGGGAGTTCTCTTTTCCTAAACATCTGCACAATTATATCTGAAAATAGAAGCTGGGGTTGTGCTTCAACATGAGATAATATCTCCTTTCCAATTTCTGCCACACATTTCATGTTTTCTGTTCTTTTCTGCTTCCTCTGTTCCTTCATAAGGACATGTACTCCTAAGAAGATGGAACCAAATTTTCTGGCCTGTATTGCAATAATTTCCAAGTTTCTCTGGGATCCCACTGCTTACCTTTTAACTTTTACCTCTGAGCTGTGTAAAATGGTCACTCAAGCAAAACTTTCACCCATTTATCACTTCTTTACCCAGGTCTCCTGGGTCACTTTTACTTCTTCTGTATCATCAGGGTCCACTATCTCTCCACTTCCAAGCCCTCTTAAGTCTTCAGGGAAGTGATCCGCCTGAACCATATAGGGATGAGGTAAACATGATGTTAGGGGAAATGTTTTCTTTTCTTTTTTTTTTCTAACAGGCAAGGTCCCTCTTTGTGGTGCTTTCCAGCTCCTAAAAAAAACAACATAGGGACAAAAATTTCTCCCTAAAATTGTACTGGGGCTCTAGTGATTAGTAATATATTCTTAGGTGGTTGGAATTCCTGCCTTATTTCTTCCCATTCTAGTCCATCCTCCACTCAACCTCCAAAGAGATCTTCCGTAAAATCTGGTCTGACCATGTTACTCTCCCCCTTATTCAGTAAACTCAAATGGCTTTCTCTTACCTCCAGGATCAAATGAAAAAATCCTCTTGTTTTGACTTTTAAAAGCTCTTCACAATTATAAAGCCTTCTACTTTTCCAGTCTTCTTACCCTTTGCCTTCTTCCATGTACTCTACAATCCAGGAACATTGACCTCCATGCTTGTTCTCTTAGCATGCTCCCTCTTTTAACTCCATGACTTTTTACTGGCTGTCCTCCATGCCTAGAATGTTCTTCCTTCTCATCTGGCTCTTGGTTTTGTTCACATTTCAGCTAAAATCTCACCATTTGCAAGAAGCCTTCCCTCTGAAGATTATGAGTTATTTCTCCCATATATGTCGTGTGTGTGTGTGTTGTTCCCCCGTTAGAATATGAGCTCCTTGAAGGCAGGAACTGTTTTTGACTTTCTTTAAATCCCTGTGGCTTAGCATGGTGCCTGGTACACACTGAATGCTTAATAATGATTTGACCTGAGGACTCCCCATCCACCTTTTCCTCTCCATGACTTCTGTTAAGGACTGAGCAGGAGAACCACTTAGTAGATTGATGGTGAATTACAGCAGACACTGTCTTCACAAGTAAGTCAGTCCATTTGGCAAAGGTCAGAACCAGCAAGTAGGTCTTAAAAGTCCATTCTACCAGCTTTCTGCCTGAAGGCCAAATGAAAATAAATGCAAGGGGATGTTATGGGAGCCCAGTCTTAGATAAGCGAAATTCATCCTTTGATCAGAAGAAATATGAGATGACTGTAGGGGAGAGCAGTATTAGTGCAACTCTAGAAGTCACAGCTGTAGCACACCAAGCAGTCAGAACAATGTCATTTCCTGAGAAAATGTCAGTGGTATGTGAATTCTTTGGGGAATGTAATAGTACTAGTAGCAGCCTCAACAGTCAAAAGGCTATCAGTTTATCAGGGGAAAAGGGATAAAATAATCCTGTGCCCAGCAGTACTTGGCATCCCTGCCTGCATGACCGGAGTGAAATTGCTCCCAATGAGAGACAGAAATGTCATGGGTGTTTGTTCACAGTATTATTTCTTTCTGCCAAAAGACTTGGTACTGGGGAGAACTAACATGGCCCACTAAAATGAGCAAAGTTCTACCACTTGTCCTGCAGACCCCATGGAAGGGTACTATTGATGGTCTAGTTTTCATCCACTGAGCAAGACCCGTAGCAACAGTTCAAGAGTCCCCGTAAATGATGACTTGCTCTTTCTCCATTTGTAAGGCAGTGTTACAGGCCATCTGAGCAGCCCAAAATTCAGCCCACTGCATGAATTGTCCAGAGACCTCACCCCTTAGTGACTCACTGGAAATTGTGTTAAGTGTGGTTGCGGATCATTGTAGAATCATAACAGGCAGAGCTAGGTATCATGGTCTTCAGAAGTGTTCAGTCTATGAGAGTGGAAATAGGAGACAATTGCCTATAGAGCAGTAGATAGTCTCAGAGGATCTCCGGCCACTAGGATGCCATCCATCAATAGAATAATGAAAGAAAACTGCAATGGGGGAGTAACAGGGGTTCTTCAGCGGCATATTATAAAAGTATATTGAAGGCAGCTAGGTGACACAGTGGATAGAGAACCTTGGGTTTAGAATCACAAAGACTCATCTTCATGACTTCAAATCCAGCTTCAGACACTTACTAGCTGTGTGACCAAGTCACTTAATATGTTTGCTTCAGTTCCTCATCTGTAAATTGAGGTGGACAAGAAAATGGCAACCCACTCCAGTGTTTTTGCCAAGAAGAGTTGGACATGACCAAAATAATTAAACAAATAAAAGCATATTAAGTGTCTTTCTATATGAAAATGAGTTATTCTTGACAACCCTAGGTGTTGAGATGGAAAAAAAAACAGTCATTCACCAAGTCAGTGACACTGGACCAATTGGGAAATAACTGATATCCTGAACCACTTCCATATCAAGGAGTGGGGAAGTGCTAAGGGTGATTACCTCCAATTTCTTAGGCACCAACTCCCATTGGCCTTCCACATGGCATTATTTGAGGGAGAGGAGAGGTCTTTCATATCTGCCATGAAGGTACAAATTTTATTGCTGTTTGTTAGCAGTATGGAATGGGAGCATAAGTCATTCTCCCATATTGTCCTAATTTAACCCCATAGTGGGGCTCCCCCCAAACCTCTTATCTCTTTAAGATTTAATTTCATAGCTAATCTGAGTATAGTCCAGAGGGATGATGTATCCAGCAGACTAATATCTGATCTTCATCCTTTACCCAATAAACTGTCATCTGGGCCTATGGTCTCTGATCTACTTTCAATCCAAGGTTAAAACAGAGTAGATTTGAAGAACTTGCCACTACCTCTGACAATCTAAATTCTGAAGACCCTACATTATTTTTCTTCATCTATTACTGATAATGACTAATCCAGGTGCTAAGGGGACCATCAGTGGCCCTTCTTAGTAAAGTTCTATTTTAATTGCCAGAGCCATAACGACCACCTAAATAAGGCTTCTTCTCTCCTCATCTTGTCAGGCTAGGCTACTCAGAGGGCAACATCTCTTGGTCTTCCTTTTTATTCTTAATTATGAAAGATTAGGAAGAAATATTCATGTGTTATCCAGGAGTACCTGACCCCCGCAAAAAGGATAATTACCCTTTACTTATCTTTTATATTTGATCAGTTTTTATTAATAATTTGTGATAAAAGCTTTTTTTAATTGAGGGAAAACAGGCTCATTAAGGAGGAAGGTTTTCCCTTCATCATATAGCTAGTAAGCATCATATTCAGTCCTGTAAAACAATTAAGAAACAGGACTGAAAATAACAACCTTATAATAGTAACTAGTATTCTAAAAACATATGCTGCCTTACTTTAAAAGGCTACAAATCAAATATTATTCGAAAGATCGAAAAACTAGGGGTTTTTTTGGTGCTTTTTTTTTCTTTACTTTATTAATCTATTTTGTGAAATTTATGAAATCTGTACCTGTTAAGGATCAACAGTAGACATAATGGGATCTGACTCTCTGAGATCTTTCCCAGAAGGAGTATATGGGCTATGGTCTGCACAAGGGTGAAATCAAGAAGCCATTAAGGTAGTTGTAAGTTTCACAAATAATAGATTCACTTAATTTCAGCATAATTGAAATATTTATAGTCACTTCATATTCTGGTTTGTGTTTCTCTTTTGTTTTGTTTTCCTGGGGTTTCTTCCCCTTAATTTTTAAGCTATACTTCAAAATTAATCACTTTTCCCTCCTTTTTTGCTGTAAACTTAATAACTGTCAATAAATAAAAAGGTATGATACAATGGAAAGAGGTTTACTAGCAATGGACATATTATTTAACCTCTCTGGGCTTCAGTTTCTATTTATGTTAAATGAAGGAATGGGTTGGGCCTCTTCAAGGGCCCCTTCCAACATTAAGTCTATATTCCTAATTTTGTGCCTGGTGAGAAGCATATATAACATGAGTCAAAATTTTAATACAAATCCTTAGATTTTAACAAGGCAAAGCCAAATGAATTAATTAATGCGTTTCTTCTCTTTCCTTTTCCTGAATTGCTCAAAGTCCTGTCACTTTTTCCCTTGCTTTCTCTTTCTTTCTTGATTGATGACTTTTCCTTTATTGCTTTTCCTTTTTTTTTTTTTTGGTGACAGGGCCTAATGCAGGAAATTAATGATTTGAGATTAAGAGTTGGTGAAATGGACAGTGAGAGGCTTCAATATGAGAAAAAGCTTAAATCTACCAAAGTAAGTGACTCTTACTACTTATACACAGTCCTAAAATGTGTTGATCCAGACCTCACCTTTTCCCAATAATATAAAAATATGGAAAATGAAGAATAATGTATAGAAAAAGAGTTCCCTTAAATGGGAACCTCCTAACGTTCCCCCTGTGACTGTGAAGGAAAGCCAGAATTTGAAGTATCACAGAAATGTTATCTTATCCTTTCTCTTATTATCTAACCTCCTTGTAAACTGATGCTCTTCTCCAAGCTATTTAGCTTTGTTTTTTTTCTATCTTTAGTTTTCTTTCATTGCTCTATCTCTGTTACCAGTCTTTAATGGCCAAACTTTCTAGCATGAAAATCAAGGTGGGGCAGACGCAGTATGAAAAGCAGCGACTGGAACAAAAATGCCAGACACTGAAGGTGGAGTAGACGATGGATGGTTGGACCTTTGTGTTTCCTGTTATACTGTGTTTATGTCTCCATGTGACTGGCATGCTCTCTTAATGTGCATTAATTTTTCTTTGTGCCATGTAGCCTGATTATTTTTAAAGTCATAAACCTCTTATTAAAAGATTCTTAAGCATGATCATATCCTACCTTTCAGAAAATTTTTGGAACAAAAATTAAAACAACACAAGTGAATAGAGTTGGGAGAAGGAAGGATGGAAGGGGGAAAATGAATTTGAAAGTTAAATATAACTTAAACTTGGATTAGAAAAATCTCTATTTCAGTGGTTCTCAACTTTCCTAATGCCTTTAATATAGTTCCTCATGTTGTGGTGACCCCCAACCATAAAATTATTTTCGTTGCTACTTCATAACTGTAACTTTACTACTGTTATGAATCACAGTGTAAATATCTGATATGCAGGATGTATTTTCATTGTTACAAATTGAACATAACCCACAGGTTGAGAACTGCTGCTCTATTTATTTGTTAGGTTATTAAGCCATAACATTTTACCTTCCAAAGAGGTTCAATCATCTTCAAAGTAAACCATATTTCTTTCTATCATTGTGCACCTTTTGAAAGAGGAAAAAAAAGAAAATACAGTGAGGGAGATAGAAGGTCAGATGCTCTTGGTCTGACATTTATTTCATGCCACAGAGAGAATGGCATTATTTTTCTTTCCACTGTCTTTTAAACACTCTTTTTCTATGCTCCTGCTATTTCCTTTAATAAAAATAAAAAAAATTAAATGGGTCCTTCTTTGAGGGACTCCAAATATCCTTTTTTCTTAATTAATTTAATTAATTTTCTTAATTAATATGAGTAGTGTCATGTTACATACACATCTTCTGGGTACTCAAAAAAGGCTATATCCTATCAAGAGGCTTTCTTTTTTTCAAAGTGATGAAGATAAAGGTTATGTTTCTTAGCGTTCACAAGCTTCAGTTTCTGAGTTTAAATGTCATCCCCCCCCAAAAAAACCCACCCATCAGTGTTACCATTAATAGAATACAGTTTAAGAACTTTCCCCCAAAATGTTATACAGAGAAAACAATCATGCAATTAAGAAGGTTGAGAACTGACCACTTGCCAAGTTCTAGTTATTTTAACCTCTTTTTCGTCTTAAAAATACATTTTGTTGATATTTTTTACGTTGCCTAAATTTCTTCCAGTACCTTCTCCTTTCTCCACAGTTATCCCATATAACAAAGAGTATTTTTAAAAAGAGAAAATAAAAGACAGGAAAATGGGAAGCAGAGGACTGAAATCAGTGAAACTGATCAATACGTCAAGCACGTTTAAAGACCTATACAGTGTTCCACACCCACTAATTGTTATTATTAATCTATTTTCTCCATTGTTACATTGGCTTTTATTCTTTTGCTTTGGTTTTGGGTGTTAACTGGTCTCATGTTCTGGTGGAGTTGGCCTGATGTGTGAAAGAGCTCTATTTCTGTTTAAGTACGGCTGTTATCTTGTTCTGATGAAATGGCATGTACATTAGCATCCATGCATTATATTTTGTCATCCTCATTTAAAACATGGAGTCCGTTTATCTTCTGTTACCAAAAATCTTCTTTTTTTTTTTTAACCAAAAATGAGCAAGCCTTTTTCTAGTATAATATACAAACTTTGGAGAGGCCTGATGTATCACTTACATTTTGATAGCCTGACATCATTTATTAGAATTGTAGCTATATTATCTTTAATTGGCCATACTTTAATTGGCCTTTCATACAATTGGCTGGTTTGTGAGATTTGACTCAAAATTCTTGGAAAGATTTCATTTGAACATAATATTAAGATACTTGTGATAAATATTTTAAAATAATTTCTGACAAATAAATATAGATAAATAAAGTTAAATAACTTTAACCAAGTTATTCTATATTTTATTCAGGATGAACTTGCATCTTTAAAAGAACAGCTGGAAGAAAAAGAATCTGAAGTAAAAAGATTACAAGAAAAACTGGTTTGCAAAATGAAAGGAGAAGGAATTGAAGTGATTGATAGAGGTAAGAATGAGTACTTTTAGAACAGAAGCTAGAAAAGACTTCTAGAGGCCATATAGTTCTGTCCTATCATGAAATCCACAGAAATGTGCCAGAAAAATGTTTAACAACCAGCTTTTAATTAAGAGGAAAAAAAGTACACACAACACACTTCAGTTTAATCTGCATTATTAACATTTTCTCCATCAGTTTCTTAAAATGAAAAAATTGTCCCCCATGTAAATATTTGTGTGTATTATACATGTGTGTGTATATATATATATATATATATATATATACACACACACACACACACACACACACACACACACACACACACACACACACACACACAGCTGAAGGGCTGGAGACCATTATCACGCTCCAGAGGTGTTCCTAAGGTTGCAGGACCTTCCTTCTGCACTGCACGCAGAATAAGACTAGAGAAGGGGTATAGAATCCTCTTCTGTCCTTGGGGAAGAAGGTAGAGACATTCTTTCTTACCCTTGGCAACTCCATGAGGTATTTTTGCCTGATTGAGGATAGTTTGGCAAGGTAGAACCAGCCTGACTTGGAAAAGGAGATTATTGCAGCTGTCATGTCATAGAATCCCCTTCATCATGTAGATGAGGAAACAAGTTAGTGGAAGAGCCAGAGCTCTTGATTTCAAGGCCAATAATCTTTTTACTGTGATACATCGAATGGTATTTTGACTGAGGTGCTGGCATAGAACAGACTTGTGGGATAAAAGCACTTACGAAGTTATTTTATTGAATTTAGTGTCATGTTTTTGGTACTCCCTGGAAACTGGTAATGATCACAAAAGAGAAAAGGCTAAAAATACAATTTCCTCATATAACTTAAGCTAACTTCCAATCCACTGGGTTTTCCTGCACAGATGAAAACTGTAAAAAGAAGCTCAAAGAGAAAAGTAAGGTTTTTAGAATTTTTACATCAACATTTACCCATTTCAGAAGTGTGATCCGTGTAACTTTGCATGCGTATTAAATGTTGCTTTCACCAGATCTGCCAAATTGCTTCATCAATAAGCTTTCTTTAAGTGTTCATAGTACTAAACAAATAAACCGAAGGATAGAGCATTCTTGTGTACGTTATAATTGATTATATACTGATTACAAGCTCATCTTTTGGTTCTGGCTCCAAGAGTGTATGGTTCACAGTGAGCCACCACAACAAAAGTTAACTCATTTGTAATAACACTTTAAGGCTTACAAAATGGATTATTAGCCCCATTTTATAGTAGAGGAAGCTAATGTCCAAAGAGGTTTTTGGTTCTCAAGCTCTGTCTCCTAAATCAACATCCAGAGCGCTTTCTGGTACTGGAACTCTCCTTTAGATAGCCAATTATACTTGACTTCTAGATTTGTCTGAAAAAGAAAAATTTTTAATCAAGTCATATCCCCTTAACTTCATCAGTCCACAAGAGCAATGCAGTATTATGCTTATCTGTATAAGGAAAGATGCTTAGAATGAAGGCAGAATGATAAGAATAGGTCTGGGGACTGGATGAAGTCTGGACCTGGAATGTCCTTGGTGTAGGGGACTCCCAGATGGATAACCATCATGAATTTAGGTTGATGCCTAGTCTTGCAGGACTGCATGGAGCACCTAGAGGTTACGTGAGTTGCCTAAACTGAGTTATGTGAGTTGCATATAACCATTATGGGTCACAGGCAGGAATTGGACCCAGATCTTCCTAGCTTAGTGGCTAGCTCTCTATCCATTCCATCATACTGCCTCAGGCAGAAAAGAATAGAGAGAAAGTAGTAAGTGTAGAATGAGGAAAACTGGATTCAGGGCCCAGCTCTGACACTGCCTGGCTGTAGCTCAATCCTTCTCTGAGATTTAAGTTTCCTCACCTATAAATAGGACTAATAATGCTTGCCCTTTCTATGTCATATTAGAGGCACCATGGTATGATGGTTAAAAGGATGATTATAGAGTTTGGAAAACTTGGGTTCATACATACAAACTGTGTGACTATGAACAAGTCACTTAACCTCTCAATGCCTTGGGTAACTGAGTTACAGATCAGTTGCCAGTTGGTATTGGTGGGGGGTTTTCTATGCTAGACCTTACCCACACCCCTCAAAAATCCATATCATTTGATTTTTGTAAAAAAAAAAGTGCTTTGTAAAGCTTAAAATGTTTCATATACAGATGAATTATTTTTGTGGTAAATTTGGGTAGAAATATGGAGGGTATTTGGGTAAGCATCTGTCGTATTTACTTTGATCTTTGTTCTTTAAAAACTCTTTAAATAGGCTGGAAGTTTATAGATGAAGCAAAGTATTTATTATCTCTTTCTATGGACCATTAATAATAGCTCACCTTTTCAAGAAGTCATCATTCAGCATGTGTGTTTTATTTCAGTACTTACCTCTTCACTGCACCAAGCTGTTGTCATTCATATATTTTAATGGTTATGACTAAACATCATTAGCTGTTACCTCATCCTGGACACAGTCCATCACCTTCATCCATTGCCTGTTACAGATGGCTTTGCTTTCTGCAGGGGTTAAAAAACCGAATTTGTTATTGTTGTTTTTATAGTTGAAGTTCTTTTTCATTCTTCTGGGTAGATTTTTGTAGTTCACATGTTTTGGAAGGGGCATCAGTAGCAAGGAAGGGCAAGAAAGGGGTGGCAGAGGTGGTGGGTAGGGTGGTCAAAGCTGAATGTGTTCATTTTTGACTTTTCAGATTTAGTTTATCATAGTGTGTGTGTGTGTGTATGTGTGTGTGTGTGTTTTAAGTTCAGTTTTTGTAAATAAAAGGAATCATTTAATCGGTTTATATTAAAACATTTTAATCTGAAAACTGAAGAAGTTGTTTGTCTCATTTGCCAACAGTCCACCCATGTAATAGTAGAGAGACTGACTCTTGGAATATTGTGTATTTCCAGATATTGAAGTACAGAAAATGAAAAAATCAATGGAGTCCCTGATGGCAGCAAATGAGGAAAAGGTAGATATGGACAAAATGACATATTTGTTTGATGCCATCCCAAATGCCTCCCTTTTGTGACTAAGATTCCTTCCCTTTCCATCAGAGCTTCTAGTTTCAGCTGTGGCTCAGTGAGGAAGAAGAGTAATTTTTATGAGTCAAACTTGGTTGTGCCTCCAGTTTGATACACCAGTTCTTTTGAGTGCAGAAAGAGTTAAGTCATCAAAATCTACCTGTTATCTGAGAGGTTGAGCAAAAATAACATTTTAAAGTACAATATGGCCAATATGCTACATTCAACATTTTGCGAATAGGTATTGAGTTGGTTATATCATGTTTTAGGTCTTTCCTGTCTTTTCATGATCTATTTATCTTCTGGTTCTTACCTGTTCTTTCATTTTCCTCTTTAATTTTTCTCTTCCTCCTTCATATTCACAACTTTTATTCCAGTGAAACAAAATAAGTGATTTCTTCTGATGTTCATTTTTCTTCCTACTCTTCTGTTCCCTCAGTTATTTTTGCCCATTGACTGAATTCATGTACACATACACTCATGCATACACGCACACACACACAGTTCTTTTGTCAAGATTTAATAAGCCTTTATTGAAAGGCATGAACGACTCTTCAAGTTCACTCCTTAAGCAGGGCTTTAGTACCGTAAATACCCTTTCTGATAGTAACAATATCGCCAATATTACTTTCTCATAGGATCGAAAAATTGAAGATCTTAGACAATGTTTGAGCAGATACAAGAAAGTGCAGGATATGGTGATACTGTCTCAAGGAAAAAAAGGTAGAGTATTTTCTTCTTTTGGAGGAGGAAAGATAGGGCAATTGGGGTTAAGTGACTTGCCCAAGGTCACATGGCTAGTAAGTGTTAACTTTTTGGGGTCTGATTTGAACTCAAGTCCTCCTGAGTCCAGGGCCAGTGTTCTATTCACTGTGCCATCTCACCACTGCTAGAATATGAAGGTGTGTGCTTAATAATGTGCTTAACTGAAGGTGTTCATTAATATTTTATATATATTGGCTGTTTTTTTTTATTGCCTATGTATCTAGTCCCTAAATGAATACACTGAATACTTCATGGGATAGGGAGCATACTGCCTGTCAAGATCACTCATTATATTAGAAAGCTACTCTTTAGATTCATCCAAAATATGTCTCCATATAACTTCTATTCGTTATTTAATATATGGGGAGGTAACACTGAAACGCTTTTTTTTT
>JAQQSW010013290.1:0-12349 GCA_028646575.1 Pseudocheirus occidentalis
GTAATTTTCCAGAGATACTGTATGACTGTCATGAAATCATGTTCTCTATGGTATTAAAGTTTCATCTCACACAAAAGGCAATGAAAAGGTGCATTAGGGTATGAATTGGCTCACAACATACATAAAACTAATGAGGAATTGAGGTGTAATATCTTCAAAGAAATGTTTGGCCAGAAAAGGAAGCATGCTATTTCAGTAGCAAGAGCATGGAAAACTGATGGACATCCTGGGTACTCTAATACAATCCATGCAATTCTAGCTCATCTAGAGTTATATCTATAACATGGGTAAGATTTAAAGAGGTTAAAAGATATATGATTGGGTTGTAATCCCCACTGATTTTATGCTTAAGTAAGTAGAAAGATGTGACACAAAGAACAATAGAATCACTGATCATTTGGAGAAATATAATAGGTACAAAATCAATTTTGCAAAAGTAAAGGTCAAAATGAATTTAGATTGTCAATAAATAGTAGGTAGGGCAAAGGGTGACTTTATTTGTAGTGGGGGAAGAAAGTGACATTTGCTGAAGGTAGAGTGGATAGAATGATGATAACCAGAGGAATGAACTGCTCCACTATGATTTTTTCATCAGTAGAGGTCTTCAGAATCTTGATGGCCACTTATTAACACTATTAAGTAGAGGGAATCCTTATTCAGGCATGAGTTTCAGTACATGGCTTCTTATTTCCTTTCCAAATCTTGGATTTTTTTGTTTCCATGTTAAGTAATGAAAAGCTACTGAATATTTTCTAAAAGGGAATTGGCATGATGAGAGCTGTGAATCAGAGATATACATTTATCTTACAATGTTATATAGGAGAGATTAGAATAGAAAGAATTGTTAGAAATTCAAGGAACCATTCTGTCAATATAGTTAACTTGAATTTAGCACAAAATCTTTTCAAAATAGAATAAAATTTTTATTGAAATGATTGCCTGTGTTGTTGGTGAACTTGTTTCTGTTTACTATACTCTCTCCCCTACAAAAAGGAAGCTATAATCAGCTGTCACCAGGAAAGCCCACTTGTTGAGCTTCACTATCCCACTATCATTCTAATTAAAACCTTTGGCTGATTAGTTCAATAATTTACTCTAGTAACTAAATTCTCTCATCACTATTTCTCTCTAGGTGATCTCCTAATTTCCTATTTTTTTTATCTTTATTATAAACAATTACTGACACAGGCACACATCTTTGCCCTCTCCCATTTCCCATCTTTTCCTTTGCTTGTTTTCTTATCCAGCTCAACCTTATCCTGTTCCAGGACCACTTTACCAACCTGATTCTCTAACTGATTCCTTCCTCTTTACATAATGGAATGCTCATAATATTGTTAACATATGTCCCTAAATCCTTGACCTACAGCAAGTTGCACTCTTGTTTTCTTAGATCCCAAAAGAAATCTAATAAAAGAGAATTTCCCCCTTTCTCTCAGGTTATTTAAATTAAAGTAGTTCTACCTTTTCTGTGAAGTTTTCTGAGTGTTCCCAAAACTAGTGGTCTTCCTTTCAACATCAAATTCAAATATCGTCTATACTATTCATTTGATAATTGTAGACATTCCTGGAGTAATATCTGTAGCTAATTCCAAAGTAGACTAATCATTCACTCTAACCATAACCATGTTTCAGTCAGAACCCAACTCAGTTGAGGAATGTAGTAGTTGTTAAAAAAAAGTTATCAGAGGTTTGGGAACAATTTTGAGCTAGAAAAATTAGTCAGATCCTTTCTTGGTTCTTCCTACTACATTATAAGTGTAGCTCCTCCCTCATGTAGTAAGATGTAATGGATGCTGGGCTCAACAATACTCACTTATAGGTCACTTCTTGGTTGTTATTTGACTTGTCCTTTTATCTACTTATATGCTCTTGAACTCTAGAATGATTCAGGGATATGTTTAGATGATTTATTTCTCAATAAACTTGTAATCATTCTCATTAACTAAAGTCCACATACTTGTTTATTAAATGTATTATTTGATAAATTGAAGAAAACTTCTTTTCAATTAATAATTATTTATATTTACATATTTACTTGAATATTACAATCACTATCTATAATTGACTAATGCATGAAAATGATATCAAAGGAAAAGCATATACATTTATATCTATAATATTTTGCTATGACAAATATTAAGCCAAATCATTATAATCCCTCAATATAATTGTAGATAATTCCTCTTCATTTTGGAGTTGTTTTTTTTTTAATTTATTCCCAACTCATTAAACTATTTTCATATAGTAAGACATTTCTTACAATGTCTTCTTCACATTCTTTCTCAAGATAAACATTAGATTGAATCTCTCAAGATTAAATCTCTCAAAGAATACTTCTTTTCTATTCACCTATTAGAGCAAATATCTCTCCAATTTCTCTTAAATTCCTCATAGATTCTCTTTACAATGATTCTTTTTGACAACATGATTAAGACAGTTGGGACAAGATAAAAATTTCTCCTCATGTCTTTTCTTTATCCACATATTCTGAATAGGTCTTCAGAGGTTACACATAATACAAACTTACTCTTCCTGACTTTAGAAAGAGAAGAACCTCACAGACATTTCTCGATTGCTTTTTCAAAACCATCGGCAGAAATTGCTTTTCTCAGAATTCCCATTTGGATAATATTCTCTTAAGGAAGCTATATAAGTATTTGCATTCTTCATGGGATTTATCACACTATAGTGGGGACTCAATAAATATGTGGTGAATAAATATGAATTAATGTTGAATGCTCAATCTTCTTTTTTGCTGCATATAAATGAAATAAAAGGAAAGTAAGTGTTGTATTCTCAAAGTTATAAGTAGATTGATCAAACTCTTGTTAAGTCCCTATTTACAACTGAGTGATTTTGTGGGATTATAAATAAGGACGTTGAGGACATTGGACCCATTAAGTAATTATGGAGTAAGGCGAACGTGTCTTACCTGAAAAGAGATAGTCCTGCTATTTGTGTAGAAAAATGTGATTTCCAATAAGTCATAGCCTCTCATTGTCATTAGTTCTATTTAACTATATAGTTTTCAATTTTACTAAAAAATAAACTAAAAGGCAATTCCCAGAATAAACTACCTTTCCTTCAAACTTTCCTTCAAAGAATCCCAAGACTAGACAACCACTTTATAAATAAAAAAGAACTTAATCTTTGTAGCATTATTATTGCCATTTCTTACTATCCAAATGTTCTGTGCAAACCCCTAAACTCTTTCATTTAGCCACAAAATAAAAACTAACACTAGTAAGAAAAATTTAGTGTTGAGAAAGCATTTTGGATAATAGCATAAAAGTGAGCACAACAAGCATCTCATTTTATTTAGAGACTGATTGAAACTCATAGAAAGAAATCAATGTTCTGCTTCCTAGCTAAGTAGGGGCTACTAATAAAAATGATGATAAAAGAAAAAAAGCATAATGAAAAACCAGTATTTGATTTGTGTACTTTCCAATATATAGTCCAATTCACTATAGAAGAAAAGATATAAAAGGCCACACATTATGCTTGCAGAGAGAATAATTTGATGAATAGTCATAAAAATTATTTTTTCAACATGAAAATAAGTGTGAAGCAAGGGCATATCTGTATGCCAATTGCTTTTTTCTAATCCTGGATATCATTAGTGGGAAGAAAAGATGAAACTGCTACTCCTAGGTCTAACAATACCTTAGCAACTAATTTTTCTGCTCTCCCTATGCAAAGCATCTTTCCCATCTAAATGCTACTGTATTCCTAGTTCTCTTGATTTGAAAGGAATATAGCCAGCTGATATTTACATTATGTTTATTTTGATTTGTCATGTTTTACTTGCTTTAATTGTTAATGTTATTCTTTCAGTTGCATTCCTTACACTAAATTTTAGAATCACAGATCGAAAGCCATAATAGATCTCACAGAGCAACTAGTTCAAGCACAGATTTCACAGATGAGGAGGCTAAGACTTTTTTGAGTTCATATAGTATCCCTATGTTTTAGAGTCCATGTTTTGGATGTACAAAATTATGTTCTATAATCTCCTCTTTAAATTAAATAATTCCAGGTTGGTCACATTTAACAGATAATTTACATTGCATTGTCAATTTCAGTTCTTTCTCATTTTGAACAATCATAATGCAAGATTTTATGGCATACAACTTTGTTTCTACTAGGGATTCACTTCCTTATACTTAAGAAAATGACTATATGTCTTAGTGTTATAGAACATGAGAATGAAATCTAAAATATAAGTTCCAATAGGGAAAGAAAAATTGTTTTAGGGATGAAATATCTGCCTTTGAGTCTTAACTCTGCTACTTATTACATAGGCAATTTATAGGAAGTTACTTATTTGTTTCTCACTTGCCTTTTGTATAAAATGAAGGCACTGTACTATCAAGGTACAGAATACTAGAGTTAGAAGGGACATCAGATCCCATTTGTTCCATACAATACTTGAAGAATCCCCTCTACAGGGATTCCAACAGTGAATTGTGTGGTTTTTCAAGCTCTTCAGTGATTCAGGATCCACTACCTCCTGAAAAAAAAATGATTCCATTTTTGGATGACTCTAAATTTTAGAACCTTTTTTTTTTACATTAAATGAAATATGCCTCTCCATAATTTTCACCCTTTGTTCCTATGTATGAGCTCTTGGGATCAAGATGAAAAAAATGAAATCTGTCTTCAACTTGACAGCCATTCAAATATATGTTCCCTGTAAGTCAGTGGTTCTCAACCTTTCTAATGCTGCGACCTTTTAATACTCATGTAGGTGTATCAGCATGTGGGTGGACCCACCTGGAGATGGATAGAGGAGCTGTGTCTTGGTTCCTAAGACCATTGGAAATATGTTTTCTGATGGTGTTAGGTGACCCTGTTTAGGTTGTGACCCACAGGTTGAGAACTGCTGTTTAAATCTTTTAACATCTAGCAAAATTCTTGACTTGTAGTAGTTACTTATTGATGAATTTAATTGATTTCCCAGTCTAAATATTTCTAATCCCTTAACTATATTCCCTCTTCTCTTTTTTTTTCTAGTTACCATCTTGACAGAGAGCAACATGGAGGGACTGGTTTACAGGCATAGATGTAGGCTTAAATGAATGTGTAGAGGAAGGAGAATGTTGGACAAGAGTAAGGAAACAATAATACTCCATTTTGGCCTGAGCACTGGTTTCTAACCCATAGCACACATACCCTCAATGAGTACGATAAGATTGTTAAGGGAATATGGAGAGTGTTTGGTAAATAAGCATATTATCTTATTGAATTATTTTAATAATAGCATTTATAATAGTTTTCAGCAGAAGAAGCGTATATCAGTGGGTAGAGACTTTAAATTTAAAGTTTGCAAAATACTTTACATAGACCTTGTTTAAAGTTGATTCGAAACTCAACTATTTTATTTCTCATATGCATATGTGTGGTAAAAATGATTTATTCTCATATGTGATGCTCAACAACACTTATAGACTATTTACTATGTGCCAGAAAATATTCCAAACACTTTACAAATATTTGCTGGAAATTAATGGGTCCAGAGAGGAAAATGTTTTGGAGTCTCTTATTCCTAAACAAGGAGTTCAGAATGTTGAGTGGGAATAGTGTAAAGTGGTATGTTGTTCCTCTTAGAAATATACTTAAATGATCAATCAGTTAATTAGAAATCACTTATTAAGCACTTTTATCAGGATCTATGCTGAACCATGGGGTTACAAAGAAACACAAAAATGGTCTGTGCAATCAAAGGACTCACATTTTAAGGGGAGAGATGACTTGTAAATAAATAAGTACATATAAGACGTGTACAGTTATAATGGGGGCATAATCTCAGAGAAGTCACTAATGTTGGGGAACTGTGGCCTAAGAAAGATCTCTTGCAGAAAGTGAAACTTGAGCTGAATCTTCAAAGAACTGATGGGAAGGAACTAAGAGGCTGAGAGAAAGCAGAGCATTCCAGGCATAGAAGGCAGCCAGTGAAATAGCAGAGTTAGGAGATGGAGTGTCCTGTGAGGAGAACAGTAGTTGGAGTATAGAGCCTGTGAAGAGGAGTAGTTGTAAGAAGATTGGAAATGTGGAAAGGGGTCAAGTTGTTAACAGTTTTAAATATTGGAGGATTTTTAAATTTCAACCAGGAAGTAATAGGGAGTCACTGAATTTTATTGTGTATTGTGTATTGATATGGTTAATCCTGTGCTTTAGGAAAATCAGTTTGTCATGCAAGTATAGAATAGTTAGTAGTGAGGGAATATTTGAGATGGAGAGACCAACTAAAGGACTATTTCAGTAGTGCAAGTGAAAGGTGATGATGGATGGTCTGAACTAGGTTGGTGACTCTGTGAGTGGTAAGAGTTGTTGAAGATGAGCTATGTATGAATAGTGGAAATGGACAGATTAGGCAACAGATTGGATATGCTGTGTGAGTGAAAGTGAGAGGACAAAAAAAAAATGACACTGGAGTTGTAGGCCTGGGTGACTGTCAGGATGGTAAGGCCCTCTATATTATCAAGGAAATTCAGAAGTAGCATTTTACTGGAAGGATAATGAACTTTGTATGGTATATATTGAATTTCAGGAGCCTATGAGAGATTTAGTTCAAGATGTCTGTAAGGTGCTAGTGAGTGAGACTAGAATTCTGTAGAGAGACTAGGGAGGGATATTCAGACTATGGAATCAGCAGCAAAAAGATCATAATGAAACTAAGCATAATTAAACATAATTAAATTAAAAATCTGATAAGATCACTGATGTATCTCCACTGATGTATAAAGGGAAAAGAGAGGAGAATCAGGAGAGAACAGTTACATGAAAACATAGAGGAGAGACTATCAGTGGAAAGTGATCAATGCCTCAAAGTAGTCAAGAAGGTGAAAGATTGAGAAAAGCCCATTAGCTTTGGAAATTAAGAGATGAATAATAATTTTTGATAAAAATTCTGACTCTTTAACTTAATAACTGTGTAGGTGACTTGGGGAAATCACAACCTCTTTAGGCCTCCATTTGCCTTTTTACAAAAAGGAAAAAAAATGGGCAAATGAGATCTAATTTCCCTTCCCACTCTAAATCTTTGGGATTATATGTCCTTAAGTTGTTATACAAAATGCAGTTTTCTCTTATTTTCTATTTTCTACCCTCTTCCACTCTTAATTTTGGAAAAATAGTTGAGATATTGCTAGAAATTTTGTATAAAGAATTCTGAAACCAAGTCTGGGAAATAATCAATCTTTTCATGTATATTCAAATTATTTTACAAAATCACACAAATGAAATACTTTAAATTGAGTCTTATGACCAGAGGATTTTGAGTTTGCTAACTCAATATCTTGCTAATAAGTAGTTATTTTTTTCCACTACAAATCAGATCCCAACTTTAACGTTTCATTCTGTACTTTAATCAGGCATTTTGTCTGGGATAACGTATGTTATTCCAATGACTACTTCTGAAATCAAATATATTTACTGTGGTTCACATTATTGTCAGAGAATTTTATGCCCATGTACAATTGAATCAAAGGAGTTAGAAATTTGATTCCTTCAATCCCCTTAATATTAGTATTAAATATTATTGATGTATCTCTTTGCTATTGCTAAATACATTCACAGTTGTGTTGCCTTTTCTCCATAAACTTGTCACAAAAGGTAGCACATTCAAACTTTTCTAACTTTTACTCTTAGATTTTTTGGGTAATTTCCTGTATTGTTATTTGATAATATAATATTAGTTTCACTCCACCCCCTCCCATTGTAAACTTCTTGTCAAGGGTGGCATCTATACTGTAATTTAATTACTTTTTTATCTCAGCAGAATTTCTTATAGTCTTACAATTCTTTTTCACAGAACAGAGACTTAAATTTGCAAATGAATAAATGAATCAATATTGAAGTAGAATTGGAATCCAGGTCTTCTGATTATTACTGCAACACTCTTTTTGATGTATGATTTTGTCTTCCCAAGGTCATAAACATTCATAACACTTTTACTCTGGATAGTGATTGAAATAGTCTATTATGTAGATATCATCAAATATTCATTTGTTAAATTAATATAAAAATATAAAAGGACTTTAGTTTTCAAATTATCAGATTTTTTTGTTGCCGACTGAATTGATGTTTTAGGAATTCATCGCTTAAAAATTAAGATGCAGACAGGAAGAGAGGTTTAATATTTCTAGCAGTTTAATAACTCCTACAAGATGACATCAAAATAAAAATGAAAAGAATGCTAAGAAGAAACTGAACTCAAAGTACTTATGACAGATTTTAGTATAATAAATTATAATAATACATTTTTCTACAGCATGACAAAGAGATTTTAAACATATGCTCCTCTTTTCTACAGAGAGATAGAGTGTTACATGCATTATCAGATGGGACTGCTGTATGAGTTGTTTTTCAATTTAATGAGTATTTATTAACAACCTACTGTATACTTGGCACTGTTCTAGGTTTCATGTGTGAAAACTTGTGGAAGAGGCCATGAACTGGGGGGACACGACTGTGCTATAAAACTAACTGGCATTAGTAAATCATCTAGTTTTTAATGCAAAAGGATTTAACTTTAAAAAAAAACTCCAAATTTCTTATAGTACCTAAGTAGGATGTCAAACTCTGTTGTTTTTCTCCTACTTGTTATTGTTGAGATATGCTGAATGTAATGAAGTACATAAAAATTAATTTCTTTTGTAAAATGAGCTTTCCATGATATACAAACATAAGACTTAAAGGAAAATTACTTCTGCTACAGTTGAATTGAATCTAGAAGCAATCCACATACTATTCTCGGCAGGCTGTGGATGAGGGTTTTCATTGCAACTGGCAGCCACATAGGGAACCCAGCTGTTGGTTTATAGATAGATCATTTTAAAGTAGTTTTAAAATCCAAGGGATAATTCAAAGTTCCTATGAGTCAAACCAAGATAATTCCACAACTACTTTATCCAAGAATATTATACATCTCTGTGATCTAGAATGACCAGCTGTGATTCAGTTTTTCTTTGTGATGTATTTTGTCAAGGAATTAAGGGAATGGTAGGCATTCTAAATTTTGTTATTGTCATCATTATTCAATACATAGAAAAATGAAAAAGGAAGGTTCTAATATTTTAGTGGGTTCTCCATTTATAGAGTAAATGGAACCTTTTTCATTTCCATATTTTCTGAGCACTGTTGCATTTTGAACATTAGTGCTTCTGGGAAAATACCTTTCTTTATAAAGGGTTAAGGAAGCCAGTGAATTTTCTGTACTGAATCAACAACTGATTGCATTCTTCAACATATTTTCCAAGTAAATGATTTTTCCCTTCTGTTGCTTGAAAAGTTAGTTCCATGGATGGCAAATTTGTTCCTCCTGAGGCAGCTCATTCCACATTAGGATAGACCTAAACGTTAGACAATCAGGAAGGCAGATCGGCAGACTGGTAGGCGGGCATTCAGACCAATTATAAGTGCTTTCTATGCCAGGCACTGTTAGGAAATGTTTCCTTATGTCAAACCTAAATTTGGCTCTTTGTAACCTCTATCAATTGCTCCCAATTCTGTCCTTGAAAAAAACTAGCATGATAACACCAATCCCTTTTCCATATGACAGCCTTTTAAGTACTTGAAGACAACCATCACATATCCCGCATGCTATCCATAGGCAAACATTCTCAGTTCTTTTAACTAATTTTCATAAGACATGGCCATGTAGTTTTCCACCATTGCTGCCCTCCCCTGTATAGTTCCTTACTTATTTGTGTCCTTCCTAAAATCCTGGCACTCAGAAACGAACATGTTACTTTAGGTGTTCTCTGACTTACAAAGAGAAAGTACAGTGAAGTTATAGTCCTTTCTTATCCTATCTTCTTCTCTACCATTCCATGAATAGCCCTACTCTATACCAATATATTCTACTGTATTCAATTTAAATAGATAGTTAAGGGATGAGATCTCCCTCATATCCCAGGTCTGCCATTTATTAGAAGTGTGCTTTGGACATGTCACATAACATTTTTACACCTTGGTCTTCCCACCTGTAAAATGAGAAAAATAATAAGTTACTTACATTTTGAATATGTTTACAGTTTCAAAGTGTTTATTGTACATTAAGCTTAAGTCAATACCATCAGGGACATTTTACAGATGAGGAAGTTAAGGTTTGGGAAGGCTGAATGATTTTCTCCTACTCACATAACAAGTATTAGAGTCATGACCCATGATAGGGATATTTTAAAGCATTATATAAATGATAAATATTAAGTAATAAACATTGAACTATTAATGAAGATTGAAATTTTTATAGGTAGCCTGCTATTTTTCTACAACTAACAATTATATAGACCTTTAAATAATTCAAATAAGTAGACATATTAATTTTACCTGTCCATTTATTTTGTGAAAAGGATGAATATTACATTGAAATTTCTTCTATAAAATGGCTTGAAGTTTTCTAGTTCCTAAGTGGGTCTGTCAAAGAAGATAAGGGAAAGCATATACTCTGACCCCATCCCCATCCTGCAATAATGTGAAGATTTCATTAAGTTCCCACGCCATCATCCTGTGTGCTCCTGGTGAGCTCACACAGGATCTTTGCAGTGCTCTGCAGCACAGAGACAGAATTTCTGGTGTCAGCAATGACAGAATGCCAGTCCAGCTGGGAAACCCTGTGGGTAATTTTATTTTCATTTGTTGGTGAAGCAGAAAAACCAACATGTTGTGTGTCAGGGTCCAATGAGGAATAGTCCTTGGCAGATTGAATTTTAGCCACTGGTGAAGGGGGACTGTCTGAAACCAGGCTGTCAAGGTACAGACTAACATGAGCTCAACTCTTCAAAGAGACATTCTCATTTGCCTATTACCAGAAATAGAAAAGGCCTTTTAACTTGAACCAAATGCCTCAGGGAATTACAACTCCTGTGAAACCTACACTGATGAATGATCAAGGAATCTATTGATACACTGATGGACAGTCAGGGAATCAAACATATGCAATGCTGACTTAATGGAATTTTCTATGAACATTTGTATATTACTTGGGTTTTAGAGGGAGGAAAAAAGGAAACAGAAAAAAACTGAAAGGCAGGAAACTAACAGTGATGTAAAGTAGAGATTTTAATTTGAAAAGAAACAGCTTACAGGAACATGTCTATTCCAGGATCAGAACATCAATCTCCTTTTACTGACCTGGGAATAATGTGAGTCTTTGAACACTGGAATTTTTCTATGACTTTCCCTGGACCTGAAATGTTCTCCCTCCTCAACTCTTCTTACTGACTTCAATGTCTTCCTTTAAATCCCAACAAAAATCACATCTTTTATAGGAAATCTTTCCCACCTTCACCCCACTTAATGTTTATGCCTTAACTTTGTTAATTATTTTCTATTTATCCTCTTTATATCTTTCTTTCTATATAGTTGTTTGCATGTTGTCTTTACCATTAGATTGTAAGTTATTGAGGGCTAGGGCTGTCATTCTCC
Source organism: Pseudocheirus occidentalis (assembly GCA_028646575.1). Classification (NCBI taxonomy): domain Eukaryota; kingdom Metazoa; phylum Chordata; class Mammalia; order Diprotodontia; family Pseudocheiridae; genus Pseudocheirus; species Pseudocheirus occidentalis. Next base: position 11,437 of record JAQQSW010013290.1, read on the forward strand.
TCTTTTTGTATCTCCAATGCTTAGCACAGTGCCTGAAGCATAGTTGGTATTTGACAAATGTTTATTTACTCATTGAAAGTATAGTAGGCATATGTAAGAATTGTTATAATGTACAAATACATAAGCACACACTCAATACAATATGCATATAGTAGTACACATATGCCTTTGCATGTATATGTACACAAAGGTGTACACATATACATACATGCAGGCATGAATACATCTGAGCATACAGACTAATATTTGTGACATACCTACATACTATACATATCTGCTTATATATGTGCATGTACACTTATCCTTAAAATGAATTCACTCAAAATTCAGACATGGTTGGTTAGTTGTTGTCCTTTGTTTCTGAACAGGACGAAAATGATATCATTTTGTTAGAGTCAAGTTACAGTGTGTCTGTGACCAATCAGAGCAGTATGAGCTTGGAATGCCATACCACAGGTCTGGTATAAATAGTCCATGTGAATATTTGAGGTGGTTTCTCTAAGGCTGTTGATATTGAGTTTCTTTTGAGCTATTTCAATTTTGCTTTGCTCATAGATAACAGCAACATCTTTGATGAGGGCACAGCACATTGGGTGATTCTGTGCCAGTGTCTCCCATGCCATACAATCAATTCCAAATTACTCCTGACAATCATATGAGCTATTGCCTTGTGTGAATTCTCTGCGAAATAGTCTTTTAGGTAAATGTACATATGGCATTCAAATAATGTGGCTAACCCATTGGAGTTGCACTCTATGAGATCTATAATTCAGATATATCCTATGTAGAAGTTACCTTGTACTGCCCTCAAAGTTTCTTTCTTGTCTCTGCATTGTATCAGCATGATCTTCAGTGCTCCCACATAGTCACATTTTAGAATTACAAAAAAACCTAAGTCTCATAAATGAGTTGG
>JAQQSW010013291.1:0-12349 GCA_028646575.1 Pseudocheirus occidentalis
TCTCTCTCTCTCTCTCTCTCTCTCTCTCTCTCTTTCTCTCTCCACCTATCTACCCACCGATCCATTCATCTATTTATCTATCTATTATCTATCACCTACCCATCCATCCATCTACCCATCCATCTCTCTATCTATCCATCTATGTATGTATGTATGTATGTATGTATGTATGTATGTATGTATGTATGTATCTATCTATCTATCTATCTATCTATCTATCTATCTATCTATCCCATAGAAGAAATTTCTACATGGGGAAGAAGAGTGTATTAGATGACCTCTAAAAGCCTTTGTATCTAATAAAGTTATAGAATCTCATTTTGTATTACAAAATGAAACCACCAGACTCTAGTCATGAGGTTTGGTGGCAAGTCTATACTCAATCACCATGCAATGTAACTTTGGGAAACTTTCTTTGTCTCTCTGAGCCTCATTTTCTTCAGCTGTACTTTCTCTGCCTACCTGCCAGATAGGCAAAGATGATTTAATGCTTTGAGGAAAGTGCTTTTTAAGCCAATATAATAGAAAGATCACTGGACTTGTAATTGGAGGACCTGAATTTTTAAGACTTGGCTCAGCCACTTCCTAGATGTGGGATCTTGGGCAGATCACTTAAAATTTCTGAGCCTCAGTTTCCTTATCTGTTAAATGAGAGGATTAGGTTAGATGATTTTAAGGTCCTTTCTAACTTTAGATTTATGAGTCTAATGATATCCCATAATTATCAAATTAGTATAAGGTTTCGCATATATTAGAAGTTTAATAAATAGTGGTTGAGTGAATGGTGACCTTAAGTCCTTACAATATACCGAAATCCTGAAATTGTTTACAAAATATTAAAGTATGTGGCATTATTTTAATATTAAGCATTTTTAACCAAGTTGTTGAAAGTTATTATGTATTTCCCACACATAATGATCCCCAAATAACCAGAGCATTCCATTTGCAAATTTTTCCAGACCAATGAAATGTTATTTCATTACATTTATTGGACACTTTAATGGTGAGTGGAAGTGAATTCTCAACTTGATTGGAAAGAACAGCAGAGGACCACACAGTAGTAAGTTTATAGAATTTTGGGACCTTGAAGCACCACTAAAATTTTAGTAGGCCTCAACCCATAACAAAGGCCACATAATACTCTCATGATAAGTTAAAACCAATTTCAATTTGGTTTAAAATTTTGCATTGTGAGTCTAACAGTTTGCTACTATGTGAACATTTGTCTTCTATCCTTTTAAACCCTGATCCAAATACCATCTTCTCTGTCAAATCTTCCCTAGACTCCTCCCCTAGTCAATAAGCTCCTATTCCACTTGAATCTCACCTTGAATTTAGGGCTCACATCCTTAATGAACTTATCATGACTTATTTTGCTTTACATTTTTCAGTGTTAATATTATATCCCTTTCCATGATAGCAGAGACTGTGTCTTATAGAAACCTTGTAGTGTCTAGTATCATGCTTTGTGTACCATTTAGTAATTTCTGATTTTTTATTGTGAATTCTGCCTCTAGCTAGGTTTTTCTGAAACTCCTAGCTAGGTAAGCTTGAATCTCAAGTTAATAACTTCAGATTCAGAATGGTGTAATTGGAAAGGGCATACTGGACCTGGATTCTAGTTTCAGCTTTCCCAGTGATTCATTCTGTGACTTGGGGCATAATTTCCTTATTGTATAAAATGAGAAGGTATCTTGAGGTCCCTTCTTGCTCTCCTAATCTGTGATTCTAGTGATTACTACAGAATCATTTTGCATGGATGCTTTTCCTTTGACCCTGAGCCATTATTAAGTATAATAGTGTCAGCCTCAAAAATGATTTCCTTTTATCCATAAAGACTAAAGTCAAGATGCCAAAAATAATAAATAAATAAAAATAAAAGAATCAGCAAGATTTTATACAAAAGTATTGTCCATCTTATGTCAAATATCCAAGCATCACATATTCTAGATTTAGTACTTCCAAAATATTGCCAGACTCTTTTTCTTGTGTTAATATCTTGGGAAAGTATTATGACAACTTGTTTGTTGCAAAGTAGAATTGGGTGACAGACAAGTGGCTTTTTGGTATCACAGGCTGCACATACATCAGGTTCCTAAGAGCCACTGCTCATAAAGTGGTGGAAAACCATCTTCCTGTAGCAGTATCTAATTGCACCAGTCTCTTAATTGCTACTTAATTTTGGAAGCAAATTGTTCTTAAACCAAGATTCCCACTTAAGCCAGCAATTCTCAACCTGTGGGTTACAACCCCTTCGGGTTTGGAACAACCCTTTCGCCGGGGTCACCAGGATCACCTAAGATCATTGGAAAACACACATTTCCAATGGTTTTAGGAACCAAAATAGCACTCCTCTATCCGTCTCCAGGCAGGTCCGCCCACATGCAGATATACTCACATAGGAGTATTATAGGGTTGCGGCATTAGGAAGGTTGAGAACCACTGCTTTTAAACTTTCTTAAGTGAGGCTGACTCCTAATATATTCTGGGATATTTCCTTACATATCCTAAATTGTGTTGGGAGTGGTTCAAAGTCAGAGGGAAAGTTTATATTTATTATTCCCTAGAAGTGGTTGGGAAGAGCCCTACATCAGTATGTCCAGCCAGTTGAACTTTTCTTTGCCAAAGATGAATGTGGCAAGTCCCATGGGCTCTGTCCTTAGACAAGACTATTTATATTAATCATTATTATTTATATTTTACATTAATTAATACTTATATTAATTAGTAAATATAAATAGCAATTTATATTAATATTCATGTGAATTAATATAATTATGAATTATATTCTATAGTTATATCATTATATAATTAAATTATATTAGTAAATAACTATTTGATATTTTTTGACCAAATTTCCCAAGTAAGTGCCAAAGGACTGTATGTAGTTCAAGTTTACCAGTTCATGTTACACAGCAACAATGATTTCATTGCTGTAAACATGAACATTTTCCTTGTAATCGCAGAAGCTGCACCTATAGGAGCACATTTTAAATTAGGACTCCCAAAACTAATAATTTATTACTTTTTCCCAAATGCTTTGCTGTGGCCGAATTTAACCCAGAAGCATAGACTTTCAGACTTAAAAGGAACCTCTAAAGCCACTGAATGCAACCCAGACCTAATCAATGATCCCTTCCATAACATACGAGAGAAGTAGCCATGTAGGGTTTGTTTAAAGCCCCTTAGTGAGGGAGGATCTGCTACTTTCTGAGACAGGCTATTGCATTTTTGAGGGCTTTGCTTTCTTTGTTGGGAAGTTTCCCTTTATTGTATCAAAATTTAACTCTCCCTCCCTAGCATTTCTACTTATTATTCCTACTTTGGTCATCAGAAGCTCAGCATGGCAAGTCTTATTTCCCCTTACTTGAGGCATCATTTAAAATACTACAAGACTGTTACTCTTCCTTCTTGCTGCTCTCCCCATACCACAAAGTCTTCTCTTCTCCCATATAAACAGTCCTAGTTTCTTCAACCAGTCTTCATTTCCAAACACTTCAGGCCTTGCACCCCCTTGATTATCCTTTTTTAAATGTTCTTCACAGGCTCATAGAATATCAAACCAGGACTGAAACTTAGAGTTCATTTGGTCCAGCTACTCCATTTCACAGAGAAAGTAACTGAAGACACTTTCTTTGCCTAATGGAGTCCTACCTATTCTTTAATTCTCAACATTAATTCAGATGTCACATTCATGTTTCCTTTCCTCCAATCATCAACTCTCCACTTTCCAATCAGTAACACTTATGTATGAACTCCTTCTTGCGCATACCATGAAAAGCTGAGCTGAGAAGCAGACCCATGGGCTGGGCTGATAAACAGATATCCAAACATCTATTTGACCCAAAGAGCAAGTAGAAAGGCAGTTCATAGGTAGACAAACAGGATCACTTATTGACAAAATTCTCATGGTCATTTCCCCATGTTGGGTAATAGATGACAACTGTTTCAAGTATCTGAACCACTGTCATATGAATGACAGATTGAGGAAAGGAAGGGAATAAACATTTATTAAGTCCTGACTATGTGCCAGACACACAAATACTGTATTATTTCACTAGGTTGGACTTGTGCTTGGCTGCAGTAGCCAGAAGAATTTGGGGTGAAAGTTGTAGAAAAGCAAATTTTGGTCTCAATGTAAGAACAAATTTCTATATTCAGAAGTGGAATGGAATGTTTCTCAAGGCAGTGGACTTAACTTCACTGGAGGTCTTCAAGTGAAGCTTGTTGGACTGTTCTTGTTCTAGTATGGGTTAGATTGGATGTCATTCGTGGTTCTCGACAACTCTAAAATTCTGTCACTCTATTTGTTGTCCATGTTATTCTCCAAGTCAAGGCTTTGACCTTTTACATAATTAAAATAAACCTTGGTTTATTTCTAATACTCCCTTTAGAAAATAGCATTCCTGACAATACCAAGATATTCGGTCATTCAAATATTAAATACCTACTATTTGCAAATGTAATGTGTTAGGTGCTAGAAAAGCTACAAAGTCTGTTTTCTTGGAACTTGTACTCCAGTAAGGGACCTAAGACACATACATAGATTGTAATACATATTAAAGAAATTCATGTGGAGAAAAAGTTTGAACTTAGATGAAGCACGAATAAATTGTGAGGAAGAAGATCAAGGAAAGCTTTCTAGAGGGGATGCCATTTGGATCAAGCCTTATAGGGGAGATGAGATCTCACCATCCATCAAATGATCTACAAGCACATATTAAGTTTCTAATCGACTGGCCTGCATATTGTCAGCTATGTGACGTAGTGGATAGAGTCCTGGCCTTGGAGTCAGGAAGACTCACGTTTGAATTATCCTGCAGATGCTATCTCTGTGACCCTGGGCAACTTACTCAACTGTTTTCTTCTTTTTAAATTGAGTGATAATAGCCCTCCCTGACTGTGAAGATCCAGTGAAATCATATGTAAAGTGCTTTGCACACCTGGAAGCTCCATAATCATAGATGATGACATGAGAGCACTTGCTGTTCATCACAGGCAATACTCCATCTCCAGTCTCAGTGTCTGTGCACTGGATGTCTCCTGCACATACAATACTTTTCTTCCTAGGCTTTTTTTTGTCTTAGAATCCCTGATTTTAAGACTCACTTCAAGCACCACCTTCTTCAGAAGACTTTTCCTGATCCCTCCCAATAAAAAGTGCCCTCAAATCTAAGGCTACCTTTTATCCATCATGTATGTTCTGATTTATATATGTAAACTGTTTGGACAGGGTCTTTTCCTGCTGCTTCTTTTTGTGAGGGTGCGGTTGAGTCCATCAGTTACCACTTAAAGTGAGTGTCCATATGTGATGCCCTGATATCTTAAGAAAGTTATAAAGTTTCTTTCTCAATTAGTCATAGTCTTTAGCCTCATTATGGAAAGAGTCCTTGATCAATTTAGATGATTTTGGAAGCTGTTAGGTTAGAGTGTTGTAGAGGAAATGTATTCAAATTGGTTGAGGGAGTTTGGTCATACCTTGTGAGTTGTCTATATAATAGTGGCCTATTCAAAACTGAAGGGTATCCAAGTGTTTGGCAGCAGACAGAAACTTCCAGCCAAGCCTATGAGAAGGAATCACTTTGAGGAATAAGGTGGGAAGAAAAACACTTTGACCAAGGGCTTCATCTCTTTCTCTTTCTCCCTGCCTAGTCTAAAGAAGGACCACTTGAACTTTGAAAGACCGTATGATTTTCTGTGGGCTAGAGAATTTGAATAGGTAGGGGCAGGTGGGTGGCACAGTAAATAGAGTACTAAGCTGGGAATCAGGAAGACCCATCTTTGTGAGTTCAAATACAGCCTCAGACACTTATTAGCTGGGTGACCCTAGACAAGTCACTTAATCCTATTTGTGTCAGTTTTATCATCTGTAAAATGAACTGGAGAAGGAAATGGCAAACCACTCCAGTATCTTTTCCAAGAAAATCCCAAATGAGGCCACAAAGAATTAGACATGACTGAAATGACTTAACAACAACAACAACAACACACTGGCATGCTAGAAGCTGGACATCGCCTGGCAACATAATGTGCATCAGGAGCCAAGCACAGACTGGGTGCTATGAGGAAAGGTAAATTCAAGGTTCTTCAAGGATTCCTGCAGAATAGCTACTGTGCTTAAGGGGAATATCTTGAGACTTCTAGCAAAAAGCCTTCCCTTTTCCATGTGTGCTCTCTGAGCTTGAGCCCACTAATTCCTGGACCCTTTTTGTAGTGATGGGAGAGTGTCACAGACTTTTGGATGGAAGAGTGTTTTGTGACAATTACACTTCCATAGTAAATATCTGTTTCTAAAATCTAATTAAATTCTGGCTAATATTAATTCATAACCTAGGAGGAAGGATCTTATGAACTATAATTCCAGAAAGCCATCTTCAACTTAAAGTCCTGAGTAGAGAATGTCATAGCTGCCCTGTGGGAGCATCAGGACATATGGTAGTGAATCTTCTTTAGAGTTATGCCCATTGATTAAAAATATATCAGACATTGAACCACTTGAAACTGCCAAAGACCTCCAGGGCTTGAACTTTATTTTATGATGTGGTGGGGAAGAAGAGGAACATATAGATATATAACTTATCCATCGTCTTCCCCTCCACTTCCTTTTGAAATAGAATCCCTCAAAACTATAGATAATGTAGCAGGGGATCAGACAAGTATTCTGCCCTGGGTTTAGATCCACAGTGCTCCATGTAGATTTTAGGATTTAGCTCCTTCCTGTTCTATTGAGATGGTGCCTGCTTATGAACACAAAATGCTTAGCATCTCCTGTTCCCCTGCAAAGAAGTTTCCACATTTGAATATGTCCCTACTTATCCATCCAGCCTAGTGTTCTTGATTTCAGGGACTTTTTGCAGGTGGGCAGCATGCCATGTTTGTTAGTGTGCTCGAGCCCAGAATTATTTCCAATCCCACAGCAGTTTTGCCTTTGGTACTATGTATTCAGTGAGCTGGAGGGGGTGGAGGGCCAGGCACCAAAAAGAGTTGTTGTCTGAACATACTTGCTTGTAAACAGAATTCTTTTCTGCTGCGGTGGTTGAAAGGACTTGCTTCACTTTTAACCCATGCTGTGTTTTAGCACAAGTTACTTGTGTTTTGACTCACAGAGACATGATCCTTTAGGGTCCAGCATGAAAATCCTTTTCTCTTGAAGTGAGTGGTTGTGGGTGGGGGTGGGGGTGGAATGGTAAGGAGAGTGTCTTAATCATATTGGCACTATCTAGGTTGCATATGAAGTGCCCTTTTGAGGCAAAAATCTTGAAGGCTCCTACAGAAAATCCTGAGTGAAAAAAATATAAATCAAGATCTCTTACGCAAGCATTGTACATTAGATCTCACATTAGACAGAGTTTCCAGCAGAATTCAAATACCTTGGAAGGGCAATACCACCAGTTCCAAAAATAGTTCCTAAAGGAAAAGGCTTCTTAAATAATCACCCATATTTATTAAGCACCTACTATGTGCAAAGCACTATGCTAAGCATTGGGGAGACAAAGAAAGGCAAAAACAGCTCCTTTCCTCAAGGAACTCATAATCAAAATGGAGGAGGCAATATGCAAGCGCATATGTATGCATACACATATACATGCACATATAATGTATATATACCCATAATTATATATATATTTATGTATACACACAGAGTATAATTATATGTATGTGTATATATAGAATTTATATGTATATATTATGTATAGTATAAGGATATATACACACATATATGTATGTATGCATACACATATAATGTATATATGCCCATAATTATATATATGCATACATACAGAATATAACTATACGTATGTGTATATATATATTGTATACATATAATTTGTATGTATATATTATGTATACTATAAGGACATATAATACATATATATGTATGTGTGTATACGTACATGTGTATACACTCACACACATATTTTAGGGGTAATGTTAGAGAGAAGGTAATCAGGGGAACAAGAAAGGCCTCCTGAAGAAGGTGAGATTTGAATTGAGGCTTGAAAGAAGCTAAGACCAGGAAGCAAGGAGAGAGAACAATTGAGGCATGAAGGACAGCCAATGAAAAGGCTGGGAGAATGCTGATGATCACACCCACCCATGGAAACCATACTGTACTCACAAATGGATAAAATGGAGAAGACCAAGTTTCAGTGTTTGGCAAAATGGTTATTCTTTAGTGTGACTTTTAAATTATCAGGAGAATGTTTATAGGATGTGTTTCCAGTTGCACAGACTGAAGTGTCATACTTCTGTAAATAAGTTGGGTTTGAGTTTCAGTATCAGCAAACTGTATCTTTATTTCTTTATCTAATTTGGAGCTCTTTTTGGTCTTTTCTTTAATCAGCTGATGATCTGACAGCACCCAGACAGCTGATTCTGAAAAGTCGCCTGCATCAGAAACCAGCTGATTCCTATCAAAAATAGTTCCTTCCTTCCTTCCTTCCTTCCTTCCTTCCTTCCTTCCTTCCTTCCTTCCTTCCTTCCTTCCTTCCTTCCTTCCTTCCTTCCTTCCTTCCTTCCTTCCTTCCTTCCTTTCCTCCTCCTCCTCCTCCTCCTCCTCCTCCTCCTCTTCCTCCTTGTTCTTCATTGTCTTCTTCTGGTGTTATTCTTTTTGGGTAGAGTTTACTGTGTCTAGCACCTTATGACTTAATTATTGAAGAAAATATAGGCATGAGGCTTTTGACTAACCCCCAAACTTTGATCTTCTTTCATTTCCTAACCCCAGTCTACATTTTCCCATTAGTTTATTCTGCACTCATTATTTGAAAGCTCTTTTTCAAATTCATCATCACATTTCCTTGCTTCATTATCTGTAAGAGATATTGGTAGATACTTTATGAGTTATCTTTTTATTTGTGTGTATCAAACGTACAACTAAGTACTAGGACCAAGTGTCAGATATTTATCGTTCCCTCTTTGCAAAGGATGGAACCAACTAGGCCAAATCCTTTCTTCTCATCTCTGAGGAGAGATAGTAAGCTTTTCCTCCACTTAGTTGCAATTCCATTGACTTCTGGTTTAATTTATAGCAACAATGCATATTTGGTTCAGTTCTTTCAGGATAATATCAACTTATTGTCTTTTGAACAGAGATGTTAACATCCAGAGTACTGTAGGTTAAATTAATGTCCATACCTGGTCTAGGACAGTGGTTCTCATTTGTTGGTTCTTTCTAAAAATTATTTAATGGTACCTTGAGCAGCAAATTATGTTACAAACATAAATTTCGTAAGACAAGTATATGCTAGTTTGAAGCATTACAGGTTTGTTTCCACAGTGAAGTGAAATTGTCATGATTGTTATAATTCTAAAATAATATTATGAGGATGGTACGTTAAGTTATCCTGGTTGTTCACATACATTTTGTTGTTGTTATATAAGGCTTTTATTGTTGTTCAGTCGTTTCAGTCATGTCTGACTCTTTGTGGCTCCATTTGGGGATTTTTTTAAAGATACTGGAGTGGTTCTCTCATCTTCTCTAGATGAGGAAATGGAGGCAGATAGGCTTAATTGACTTGCATGTAGGCTCATATAGCTAGTAAGCATCTAAGGCTGGATTTGAACTCATGAAGATGAGTCTTCCTGACTCCAGACCTATTCTGACCACTCTGTTGCCTAGTTGCTCTGTAAGGGGTTAATGTGACTAAAAGGTTGGAATCCACTGCTGTAGGATCTGTGATTCTTAGAATTTTCCCTTTTTTTTCACAATTTTGTGACATCATTGTGGAAATGAAAGGGGCCTGAGCTGAACTGAAAATAAGACTTGAAATCCCTGCTACATAGGCTAGGCTAGTTTTTCTTCTAAAAGGCAGTAACAACATTTTTGCAACTTATTTGGTCTACAGCAGTGGTTCTCAACCTGTGGGATGCAATCTCATTGGGGATTGAACGACCCCTTCACAGGGGTCACAGGGTTCACCTAAGACCATTGGAAAACACATATTTCCAATGGTCTTAGGAATGGAGACACCACTTCTCTATCCATCTCCAGGTGGGTCCACCAACATGCAGATACGCCCACATACAAGTATTAAAGGGTCATGGCATTAGGAAGACTGAGAACCATTGGTCTACAGAGTGATTCCTCAGACATAATAGACTGTTGTATGGGTCAGCATGCCCTCCTCACCTATGAAAACTGTAGTATCTACTAAGACTGGGAAGTCTGCCATGTAGGTTAAGATAGTTTTATTTTTGTTTTTTTTCCCCATCTTTGAGACTTGGTCCACAAAATGGTTAACACTCCTAAGACTTGACAGACTGCTATGTGTGTACCTTCTTGGCTGAGTCCCCATACTGAGAAAATAGAGCTGTGTCCCACTTGACCACTGTTACATCTTTGCTGAATATATGATCTATGAATGTCTCATTTTGTTCTAATCCTAAATCTTTACCATCATATTGACCTAAGTCAGGTTTGACCCAGTGCACCCTCTCTCTGCATAGTGTTAGTCTATTTCTAGGACAATGGACAGAGTCAGCTGCCAGGGTTCAGTAGTTTCCATCCTTGATCAAACATACCAGAACTTGTAGCCCAGTGACATTGACTTTGAGAACTCAGGGACTATTTTCACAAGTGATGAGGCTTTGAAATATTGTAAAAGAAGATACAATAGACATGTATTAAATCTGTAGGGTATGCAGAAATTTGGCAGGCACCCAGGGGAAGTTTGGATAAAGCCTAGTCCTTACTCTCAATGATGATACTATATGTGTGGGGGATAAGACAACGATATTGATATAACTTATCACAATTATTGCAATTGAGGGATACAAAGTAAAGTCATAGGCAGGTCATGGGGGGTTGGGAAGAGAGTCATTATTAATGTCAGATCATGGAAGGTTGTATGTAGAATAGATTTTTAAAAATAGTCTTAAAGAGAAAGAAACAATCAGCTGGGCTTATTTGGTCTCTCACTGGTACATGCCAATCCTATCCATCTCTGATTTACCCTCTAACATATTTAATTTTGCTTTTTGGAAGTGGAAGGAAGGGCAGTTGGGGTTAAGTGACTTGCCCAAGGTCACATGGCTATGACGTGTTAAGTGTCTGAAGCTGGATTTGAACTCAGGTCCTCCTGACTCCACGGCCGATGCTCTATTCACTGTGCCACATAGCCTTCCCTCTAAAATATTTCTTAAAGTGACTTTTCCAAACTCTTTTCCTTGAGTTGCCAACTTAGACCCTTACTCTCCAGTGAACAGATGACCTGGCCCTTTGTCTTGTGCTTTCTTATCTCCTTTCATCTTTAGACCTCTCTATATATTTACCAATCTACATGTCCTTACTTACAGTCTCAGAGGATGAGCTAGGTCTCCTACTTAGTACAGTTAACTTCTCCACTTTTGGTCTTAAGGCTGTCTTTTTCTTGTTCCCTCTAGGATGTTGCTTTGTCAGTAATTTCTTGGTGTAACTCCATCTTCGATCTCACTCTTTCAATTGGCTCTTTCCCTTCTGCCTACAAATATTTTTAGGTACCAATAGCAAGGACAAGAACTCTTTCGTGCTATAATTCTTTTTTCCTACACTTCTAAGCTTCTAAAAAGAGTAGCCTACAGTCAATCCTACTGCTTCCTTACCATCTCTTCACTCCTCAACTCAAATTGGCGTCCATCTCTCTTATTGTACTGAAGCCACTCACTCCAAAGCTACCTGTGATCAATAAAATCTGTTTCCTCCAGTCTTTTATTTTGACCTCCTGCTTCTTGATATTGTGTTCTCTCTTATCTTTCATGTACTCTTCTGCCCTGATCTTCTTAGCCATTTGACCACTCCTTCTCAGTCTTCTCTGCTATTTTATCTTCCTCTTCCTTTTACCTAGTGACCCTTACAACTCTGTCCCTTGTCCTTCTTTTTCTTTTTACTTTCTCCACTCTTTCACTGAGAGGCCTTTTGTATTCCCATGGCTTCTGTTATTATGGTTATGCAAATATCCCTATATTCATTCATTCTTCTGATCTTGATCTCTAGTTCTGAGTTTCCAGTTGTCTGCTGTATATCTATACCTGGATTTCAGACAATTTATTGAATGTTCTGGATAACCCGAAAAGGCAATCATCATGGAATGGAGAAGTACTCACGTTATTGAAATCATAAATGCATAAATTGACATACCATTACTTTATAGCATGGTACGTAGAAGACAAAAAATGACATTTTTCTGAACCAAAAAGCACTTGCATTTTATCTCTCTTGATGAGAGAAGAAAAATTTTAAAACCACTGGTAGATCTTTGTAATAGCTAAAGTGCCATATTAGTCCCAATATAAGCTTTGATGTTAAAATAACATTGGTTTTTTAAATTTTAATTTATTTTCTTGATTGCATCTGTCATTTCCACAAGGTTTT
>JAQQSW010013292.1:0-12349 GCA_028646575.1 Pseudocheirus occidentalis
TGGGCAGATCAAGACTGGTGCCCCTTGCCGATCTGAGCATCTGGCCAAGTATAACCAGCCTCTCAGAATTGAGGAAGAGCTAGGCAGCAAGGCTAAATTTGCTGGAAGGAACTTCAGAAACCCTAAGGCCAAGTAAGCTCTGTGGCCAGGAGGCCTAAGAGCTCATGGGCACCAGTCATCTCTGTGGAAGTTGGCTCCTGTCCTAAGAATGGGCAGCACCAAGTACTAGACCAGTTTTGTTTGGGGGGCAGGGGCCTCTGCTGCTTAACTTCCCTCTCCCTTCCCCCTTTCTGTGATGTTCTCACTGCTTCCTTAGAACCGTCTTACACCAGAGACTCTCTATCGACCCTTGTCATCCTGACTGGTATAGAATGACCTGTTCTCACCCCCAACCCTGGTGATGTGTGAAGCCATATACTTGTGATGCAGCCCCCAACGAGCCCACAGGCCAGATTCTTAGTGGCTTCTATGTGCAGAATAAAAGTATTCAGTAACCCAGGGGGGAAAAAAAAAAGCCTCAACAGCATGAGACAGAAAGAGAAATTTCATTTAAAATTACTGTAGACATTATAAAATATCTGAAAATCTACCTGCCAAAACGAGCCCAGGAACTATATGAACATTATTAAGTCAGATCTAAATAACTGGAAAAATATTAGCTATTCATGGGTAGATCAAGCCAATATAATAAAAATGACAATTCTACCTAAATTCAATTACTTATTCAGTACCATACCAATCAATCTACCAAAAAACATCACTGCATAGAGCTAGAAAAAAAACAATCACAAAATTTATCTGGAAGAAAAAAAGTCCAGAACATCAAGGGAATTAATGGCAAGAAATGCAAGGGAAGGTGACCTACCTGTATCAGCTCTTAAATTGTATTATAAAGTAGCAATAATTAAAGCTACTTAAGTACTGGCTGAAAAATAGTGATACATCAGTGGAAATGATTAGGTATGCAAGACACAATTGACAACAGTAATCTACTATTTGATAAATCCAAGGACTACATCTTTTGGGATAAGGACCTACTATTTAACAAAAACTGCTGGGAAAACTGGAAAATAGTATGGCATAAACTAGGCAAACACCAAGATCTTACACCTTATAGCAAGATAAAGTCAAGATGGGTACATGATTTAGATATAAAGACTGATACTATAAACAAACTAGGAGAACAAGGAATAGTTTACTTGTCAGGTTATGGAGAAGGAAAGAATTTGTAAATTCAAACAAAAGATAGAGAACATTATTAAATGAAAAAAGATCATTCTGATTACATTAAATGTAACTGACAAAGTCAAGGCAACTAAGATTAGAAGGCAAGCAGAAAACTAGTAAAGTTTTTATAGCTAGTGTCTCTGATAAAGAACTCAATTTTAAAATATGTAGAGAACTGAGCCAAATTTAAGAATGTGTCATTTCCCAGTTGATGACTAGTCAAAGGACATGAACAAGCAATTTTCAGATGAAAAAATTAAAGCTATCTATAGTCATAAAAATTATCACTATTGATCACAGTAATGCAAATCGAAACAATTAGTAAGGTACCATGTCACACCTATCAGATTGGTTAATATGACAAAACAGGAAAATGATACATGTTGGAAAAGATGTGGGAAAATTAGAACACTAATGCATTATTGGTGGAACTGTGAACTGATCCAACCACTCTGGAGAGCAATTTGGAACTATACCCATAGGACTATAAAAATGTGCATACCCTTTGACCCAGCCATCCCATTTCTAGGTCTGCATCCCAAAGAGATCACAGAAAACAAGAAAAGAACCCACATATACCAAAATATTTATAGCAGCTCTTTTTGTGGTGGCAAAGAATTGGAAATTGAGGGGATGCCTATCAACTGGGGTATGGCTAGAAAAGTTGTGGTATATGAATGTAATGGAATACCATTGTGCTATAAGACATAATAAGCAGGCAGATTTCAGAAAAACCAAAAAAGACTTATCTGAACTGATGCTGAGTGAAATAAGCAGAACCAAGAGAACACTGGACACAATAACAGTCACATTGTGCAATGACTGACTTTAATAAACTTCTCAGCAATGCAAGGATCTGAAACAATTCCAAAAGACTCACAAAGAAAAACGCTATGCCTATCCAGAGAAAGAATTTTGGAGTCTGAATGCAGATGGAAGCATACCACTTGTTCTCCTTTTCTTTTTTTGTTTTGTTTTGTTTCTTCTTTCTAATGGTTCTTCCCATTAATTCTGATTCTTCTTTACATCATAACTAATGTGAAAATATGTTTAATATGAATGCACAAGTAGAGTCTATGTCAGATTCCACATATTGGGGAGGGGAGAGGAGAGAGAAGGGGGGATTTAAAACTCAAAATCTAATAGAAGTGAATATTTTAAATTAATTATAAAAAGCATTTTCGATTAAGTCTAAAAAATACTAAGTTCAAGATAAGTTTCAAATTTCAATATATATACATCCAACAATCACTACTGTAAAAATTGCAATCTTTTTATTAATTCTAATGTACTACAATGAAACATTTCAGCTTTCTGAAGCAGTAATAGGTCCATGACAGTGCAGTTTACCACAAAACATTGATTGGCAACCAGGAAATTACTTTTTTTCAGCCTAAGCAAATCACGAAGCAGTTTACTAAGTTGTGAGGGTTCTGTGATCGGCACTGGTAAAAGCACTCTCACTAAATAAATTCAATGAGTAAAAGAACTGCCAACTGCATTGAGATATCTGGGAGCACTGTTCCATTAAGGGTTTAGACTAAACCAGAAGACATCACTCATCTATATACTAGTTACTTAGATTAAATCAAGTGCCTTCCTTCTGTTGATTACTTCCAATTTATCTTGTATATAGCTTGTTTGTACATAGCTGTTAGTATGTGGCCTCCCCTATTAGACTGCAAGCTCACTGAGAGCAGAAAATGTTTTTTACCTTTCTTTGCATTCCCAATGCCTGGCACATATTAGGTGCTTAATAAATGTTTATTAGCTGACCACCATTTTTATGTGTCCCATAACTATGTCTGGTACTTCATACCATTCTCTCTCACACATTCTATATTTCAGACAAATTGGTCTATCTTCATATATTAGGTTAAACTTAAAATTGTCTCATAGATGTTATGTTCTAGACACACCTTCAACTTAATGGCTAAAACAACAATATAAATTTTTGTCATTATAAAAAAATTTTTAAATCCTCAAATGGAAAGGAATAACTTGGAAAATGTTAAAGCTAGTAATATTTAATGTCATAATATACAGATCTGTATAAATACAGATATATAGATATATAGATCTGTAAAAAAAAACATCTTTGTACTCAATTGTTTGGATTCAATATTTTAAATAAACATTTTCCTATAAGATAAAAGCACATATAAAAATGTTATGAGAGGGGAACTTACTGTCATTTTCAGCCAGGGTAGTAATGAGGAGAAAGAAGGACAATAATTTTTATAGTATTAATGTCTAGAGTATCTCACTATATATCACTCAAAGTTTTCATTTCATAATATTTTTATTATGTAATGTTTTTTCACTTAAATAACACACCAGAGTCTATACATGGAAAGGAACAAACAGAATGGGAATAAAGGATGGTAAAAGGAATCTTGGCAAGATTCTTCTTATCTACACAAGGTTAAATGAAAAAAAATTGTACATTTAAATGTATGTATATACACACACATCAATTTCATATGTCATAAATATATGGAAATATTATATATGGAAATATTAAAAGAAATCTACTATAACACGGTAAATTGTGCAACAAGAGGCAATTTCTTAGCTTCGCTCTGACAAACTAATTTTCAGATTTTTTTGAAAATGACATTTAACATTTAATGATGTTTAACTGCTTTTAACTATGACATTTAACTACAGCGATGAGCATATAAGTACACTATTTGTATATGTAGCACTTCCTCCCTATACCTAATAGACTTTCTCTGTCTTGTGTCCTGTCTCTCATTCCAAATTAAAATAACTAAGGGGAAAGGAACACTGTCACATTTGGGCTTTTCTGAGCCCTAACGGGAAGATACCACTCATCCACACTTTAAATTTTTACATGCCCCTAACTACTTCTGATATTTCATATTACTCTTTTTCAGACATTCTACATTCCAGACAAATGGGTCCATTAGTTGTTCTCTGAATTCAACATACCATATCCAATCTCACTTAGAATGCACTCCTTAACCTCTACCTCTTAGAATTCCTCTTTCTTCAATGTTCAGCTTAAGTACCAAAGACTAAGCAAAGACTTTTATGATAACCCCAGTTGTTAGCATGCTCCCCCTCATGGTGTCCCCTCTCTGTCTCTGTGTGTGTCTCTTTCTGTGTGTGTGTATGTGCATATATGCATTTATGTGTATATACATTTTTATTTACCTGTGTACATGTTGTTAAATGTAATCTCCTTGAAAGCAAAGCCTAGGTTTTTTCTTTTCACTCTCAGTATTATACACATAGTAGATACCTAATAAGTGTTTGCTGAATTTAATCAAGCCTATCATGCAGGATGGAAGCAATGAAAGTCAGTTGGGCTTTATATAAAGATTCCTGATATTTTCCTCTGTGCAAATATGAATTTTCATACCTTATTAACTTTAAGTGAAGCTTCAAAAGCAGCTAAACCAGTTCTTTATTACCCATTTTAGTCTTAAGATAGCAATAACAATAAATAAGTAAATAAAGCAAATCAAGCTAATGTAAAGGAGAAGACTGTGTATGTTCATCACTTTATTGAATAAAAATAATTTCTCTGAATCTTTTAAAGACCTACGAAATTTTATTTTTGAACAACAATCACACAACAGAAACTACCTGACCCTCAATTTATTATCCTATTTCTTTTCAACATATGGAACAGGCTTTTCCATTAGCTGAGTTATTATCAGAAGATCCACATTACATCTCCAGTAGTATGTAAGCTTTTGACTTAGAAAAATTTGCATTCCTAATGGCATCCTATATAACCCTATAAACATAAATGTTGTCTCTCCCAGATAGATCAATTTATAAATTCCTCAAGGACAGACTTTCACTTTTGTCTTTATAGCCACAGCAGCTAGCAGACTACCTGAATGTGGTAGGTACTTAAGAAATGCTTATTGATTAATAATTCAAGATGAAGTAAAATAATGCTAGAAAAGTTCAAATTTCAACCTGAAAAAAACTGAATTTTATCCTAGAAGCAAGAAGATTCTACAAGAAAATTACATACTTAGATTTGTCTTTAGGAGGATTATTTTGCCAGCTGAATTGGCGGTGAATTAGAGAAGAGAGACTAGAATCAAAGAGACCCACTGCAAAGTTATTATAACAAAAAGAAGTAATAAGGGTCTGAACTAGGGTGGTGTTTGTGTGTGTGTGTGTGTGTGTGTGTGTACACAAGAGGTCAGATACAAAAAAAAACCATAAAGGGCCTAATATTAGCAGTGGAGATACAAACATAAAAAAGAAACAGTTCCTGGGTTCAAAGTTCATTACAACTTTTTTATACTACAATGTTTTTTGGTGGGTTTTTTTGAGGCTACTTCATCATTACATCATAGTTTTGTGGGGGGAAATCAAGGTACAACTGGGTGGATTTAGGATTAATATATTAACTGGATTTTTGTTAAATAGGAAATTCTCTTTAAAAAATGATCATCTCACATTCTGGCCAGTCCAAGACGAAATCAAAAGAAGTTTATCATCCAGGGGAGAGTCACCAATCAGGCATGAAGCTCAAAGGGAACTAAACTGGGGATGACAAAGGACACCTTTTTACTCAGGACTCAGCCAGGCAAACAACTAGCCCCATGTATACCTGATTTCCACCTACCAAGAACCCCTAAAGAGGGTCGGATAGGTTGTATAATCTTTAGTTCTGGGCCTAGAAGGTCCTCTGAACACAGGAGAGAACCCCAAGACCCTCTAATCTTTTTAAATTTTTTGTTATGTGGTCTAAGAATAGCTGTCAATTCTTTCTTCTCTTTGGAATGGAGAATCTATCTTTCTGTATCTGCTTTACGATGAAGGGCCCTATGCTTTAATATTGTGTGGGTTTTTGTTAGGATGCTTTCTATATCTATTATGGTCCTCTGTACAATTTCAAAAATGTACATTAAGATTGATGTTGCATATGTTAATTCCTTTAAACATTTTCTTCTCATTCAGCTTTGATTTCAGAGTGCCATTAAATCTCTTAATATATTTACCCACCCACAATCTGTTATCTTTCTACTTAATGTGTCTTGCCTAGAGGAGACACTGCTTTGGTCTTTGCAACTTTCACCTTCATCTGTTGGTTCAATGTGACTTCTGGATTCAAGTTTGAAGCCATGATGTAATGGTGATGATGACGATGATAATGATCTCTCACTACAATGATAAAGATAACTCACTACTGTGTATCTCAAAGCATTATATATCATTACTTGTCTTTTCTTCTTTAGGTCTAGTTTCTGAGGAAGAATAGGTTCTTCTTGTCAAGGGTTAACCCCTTTAACTTGTGCTTCTGATTCCATCTCCTCTTGTTTCTGCCTAAAACTTGCCTCCCTGATCCCTGTTGTTGTTGCTCATCCTTCATTCTCAAAGAGAACCATCAAGGCATCACTTTCATGATGATTCATGATCTTTCTCTTATAGTCATTCGTCTCCCTCCACCAGCCTGAAGAAATGCAGGCTCATAATCAAAAAACCACAACAAAGTGGTAGGGACATAAAAGGAAAGAGAGGAGGAATATGTACAGGTGTGATACCCCAGAAGGGATGAGAACGTAAAAGATGGAACTCAAGGGCACATCACCACTAAATCTTACAGGCACACTGGAAACAGAGACCAGGCTGTGCCTAGGATAAACAACGCATGTAGACTGAATAACTCTACTACCAATTAGCTTATTGTTACCTATAGCTTGGAAAATGTTTTCTAGTTTATTATCTCATTTAGCCATCACAAAAATCCTAGATCAGAGTCAGGATAGATAAGACTGTCCCTTTTGTTCTGATGAGAAAATGTTCAGTGTTTTAAATAATATATCTAGGTCACATGAATGGTCATTGATTGGGCCAGAGCTCAACTAAGTCCTTTTGGTATCCCTTTCCATTACACTTTACTTCTGCTTACTGCCTCTGCTATAAACACTAACTTTTTTTTTTTTTTAACCACAGACATACATATAGTTCAAGCCTCAGAAAATTAGCACAGTTTGGTATCAAAAGCACTATTCTTTATTCATTTTCTACTTAGCAAAAGCTGTCCATGTTTAATGATATATTTCTTCTGCTCTAAGAGCTCCTGCCAGCAGTTAGTTTGGCTTTTCTAAAGTTGTTTCTCCCAGCTTCCTTGTCTTTTCTATCCATTTTTATAAAAGAGAAGGGGGAAGGGAGGGAGGCTGGGAGAATTTCCAAGTATATCCCTTTAGTTTTTATGGGAGGATGCATGTGAATGACTTTTTCAAATCAAAAAATGAGCTCTTTGTTTCACATATATATGTGTGTGTGTGTGTGTGTATATATATATCTATATATATATATATATACACACACATACAGATATATATATATATATACATCTAAATTATATATTCATTGTTATATACATAAATGTGTGTGTATATATGTGTGTGTGTGTGTGTGTATATATATATGTATATATGTATATATCTCTAAAAGTGAAAAAGGCACACCCTCTAGATCAACATTATAATTCAGAGAATCTAAAGTTAGAACTTCACAGAGGACATAGTTCACTCCCATCAATTTACTGATTAAGAAACTACAGCACAGAGAATTTAAATGAAATTTGTCCAAGATCACCCAGGTAGTAAGTAGCAGAACTGGGAATCAATGCTAGATCTACTGGCTTCAGAGGACAAGCCTAATGTCAGGTCTACTGTTAAACAATACAGGAAAAGATGCTAGACTTAAGAGTGAACAACCCTGCGTTTGTAACTGAGCTCTACTACTTAACTAGCTACAGGATCTTGAACAAATCATTTAACCTTGATGGGTCTCAGTTTATTCATCTGTAAAATGAGGAGACTGAATTACATGATCTTTATAAACTGTCACATTAAAACTGTAACAGAGGCACAGAGTATACTTATGTTTGTACTTCCTGGTGGACTATAGCAGTGGTTCTCAATCTGTGGGTTGCAACCCCTTTGGGGGTCAAACGACCTTGTCACAAGGGTTACAGGGGGTCACCTAAGACCATCAGAAAACACATATTTCCAATGGTCTTAGGAATGGAGACATGGCTCCTCTACCTGTCTCCAGGCGGGTCCTGCCCACATGCAGATACGTCCACATGAGTATTACAGGGTCACGACATTAGGAAGGCTAAGAACCACTGATATAGAGAATGAACAGATATTCTCTGCTTGCTTCCAGGAAAACATGTGGAACCTTGGGTCATGCTCCTTCCAGCCTACACAGGCCCTCTACTCTGTCTGCTAAGCCAAAAGAGCTTATGACTAAGGGGTAATTTAAAAGCAAGGTAACAGGCTTTTAAAGTTTTGTGCTGTTTTATGTGGGAAGTTTTTTTCTTTCTGGCTGTAAAGCATGAAAATTACTTAAAGCTAGTCTGAAGACTGAGATAAGAAAGAGTTGCTGTTCTATCTCCCGTAAGTCTACATGCAGTTAGGAATAAATAGCCACCTCTGTCTCTCTGTGGTTGTTCTTTCATGATCTTAATCAAATAATTATTCCATTGTGGATGTGTCTAGGACTGCCAGAAACTTTTATGTTCCAAATGATCTAGATGTCCTGTGAGGCCTATAATGCTTCAGGTGGGAAAAGAGACGTGGAAAGACATTCACTACTCAAGAAAGGAGGTAGTTCAGGGAGCAAGAACCCTCATGGGAGGGAAGGGAAGCATCATGAGAACTCTAAGAAAAGAAAAACTTCCAGGCCCGCCCTGAAGTAACAAGAATTGCAAGTAACCCCTTGCCAGGCATTGCCAGTACATGTGCGCTTCATTGTATTCTCAGTTTTATCCTGCTCTTCCTACCTGTGAGAGAATAGAATACACTTCAGGTCTTGGAATATGTTCCAAAACTACCACGTTTCATACTAACATGTTCTTATATCACTTTGGTAAATGATTTTGGTAAAAGTAGAGTAAATCTATTGGTTGATTGTAAATAGGAAGCACACTATTGGGTGCTCAGAAGCTACAGTCAATAAGTCAATCAGTCAGTATCAGATGGAGCCCCATGGGATCCAGGGATCCCAATGATAGCAGCTGCCTCTACTTAGTGTCAGTGCAATAAAATTATAGGTGGAGGTAGAATTTCTAATATTTGTAACAAAACTGAAATATTTTTTAAAAGATTTTTGCAAAAGGAAAGGTACAAATGTTGGAAATAAAGTTTTTTTTTAATTAGATATATTTTAAACTTTATGAATTTTCAAGCAAATTTAAATACACACAATCAATGGCAGAAATACCAAAACATTACATATTTAGAAGTAAAATGTTTGCATATTATATTCTCAGTTTACAGTTATTTCTGTGGAAACAGGGGTAAGGGCAAGTAATATATTCTCCCTTTCTTGACACAAGCAAAGGCATTTTAGGAAAAGATTCCACTTCATTTTAAATGGCCAATCACACATAAACATCTTTCATATAAATCCCTTTCTCCCTTCTGACCACCACCCTAAGTAAGCACTAGTCTTCATCACTTTACGCCTAGACAGACTATTTCAACAGCCTTCTGGCTGGTCTACCTGTCTTAAGTCTCTCCTCCTTAAGGTTCTAAAGTTCATCCTCCACTCTGCTGTCAAATTAAATTTCCAAAAGAACAGGTCTGACAGTGTCAACCTCCCAATTCAATCAACTCTAGTGGACTGATGTCACCACCTTCAGTCACTAAGGTTCAAAATCTCCAAGTCAGCAATCACTAAGAAATGATTAATTATTATGTTCCAGGAATTGTTAAGAGCTGGAGATAAAAAGAAAGGAAAAAAAAAACCCACAACAAAACAGTTCTTGCCCTTAAAAGAGGTCACATCCTAATGGGAACACATATGTGAGTAGGTAAATATTTAATTGGGGACATAATGGGGACATGTCTTATCTATTCTGCCTGATACCAACTCACATAAATGTTTGGGGAGCCTGTTTCTATAAATATGTGATGACACACCACAGTCACCACAATCCAGTTGGGTGAGGAACCTTCATAGCCCTAAGTTGCAAATCTCCCAGCCGCCAAGACAGTATATCTTGAAGGCAAGAGAGTAACTTGTCCAGCAGCTCTGCCACATCTGGAAGTCAACATAGTAGGGCAAATGTTTAATTGCAATCATTTTAAGTTTGAGCCCACATTCCTCAGGGTAACATGGTAAAATATGTCCCAATTTGGAAGTGTTTTTGTACTCTGATTCTTGCAATATATTTTCAGTAAATTTAAATATCTCTTTGTAAAAGCTAATTAATATTAAGTACTTATTGATCACAGAAGAAGTATCAACTGGTTAAAAAAAACACCAAGGAGATACAATCTAGCACTGGCAAATGATATTTACTATGTCCAAACTGGAGTCATACCAGAAGGCAATTATGGGTCAATGCTAAGAAAACAATTAGCATAATAATAATATAAATGATGTGATACAATGAAAAGAGTGCTGGATTTGTACTGAGACCCCTAATTTAGTGAAATCACTTAACTCTCTGGCCTTTCTTTAAACTCTTCATCTGAAAAATAATAGGACTAAATCAGATAAATTCTGAGGTTCCTTTTATGTCTTAACCTATAAGAAAAACTATGCAATTATACCTATAAACCCAGAAAAAGGCTTTGGAAAGGTACAGAAATCATTTACGCATTAAAAAAATAAACTGAAAAGCATAGCTATAGAAGGCTTTTTTTAAAAAATGATAAAAAATGTACCTAAAACCAAGTACTAACATTATTTTTTTTTTTTTGCTTTTTTGGAGGGGGGAATGCAGGTCAATTGGGGTCAAAGGACCTGCCCAAGGTCACACGGGTAGTAAGTGTTTTACTGTCTGAGGTCGAATTTGAACTCAGGTCCTCCTGATCCAGGGTCAGTGCTCTACAAACTGCACAACCTAGGTGCCCCTAAGAACATTATTGACAAAGGAGAAATAGTTGAAGCTTTCCCAGTAAATACCTCTATGAAAAAAAGCTGCCCCTTATTCCCCTTATTATGGAACATAGTTATAGAAATGTCAACAACAGCAAAAAGACAAGGGAAAGAAACTAAAAGAATAAATACTGGCAAAGAAGAATAAAATTATCCCTATTACATAGAACCTGGTAAATTGCTTAGATTTGTAAACCCAGAGAATTAGCAAGGAAAATATAACAATCCAATAAGCTGAGATCCATTAAAAGGCTAAACAACAAATCCACAAAATAATTGATATTTCTGTATAATAATAATGAAAATAATGATACACAGGAAATTAATGAAAATACACAAAAACAGGAATAATTCTTAAATAAGTGGTTGGAAGATGTAAACAGCTTCCAAAAAAACTGTAATCTATCAACTGCCATAAGAAAGGTGGTTTTTTTTCCCCAAATAATTCATGCTAAGAAAAAAATTAAAGTAATTGAGGTTTAACCCCTTGCCCAAAATGTCAAAGAACAGAGAATGAGATGGATATGGTAAATGTTGAAGACCCACTGGGAAGACATGCAAACCAATATAACTGGTGGACCTGCAAATGTCTTTAACCATTCTGGAAAATGAAATGGAATTACAGGAAAATATTAACTAAAATGTTAATGATTCTGGGTCCAGCAATACACAAGTCAAAAAGTCCCAAGATGTCAACGACACAAAGAAAGGTCCTCTTGAACAGACTACATTAATAACCAACAACCAAAATATCATGATTAGGTTAATGAAAAAAAAGGCTTTTGACAAAAATACAACTCCCTTTTCCTATTTAAAAAGAAAAAAAAACAAAAATAATTGAACCCTTCCTAACTAAAACCCCAAACCCATATTATTTGTTAAGGAGTTAAACTCAATGTCTTTCTAATAAGATCAGGGGTATGTAATAGTAATCAGTTTATCAGATACTTAGCACTTAGTAACTTAGGGCTAAATATGGAAGGTGTGAACCCTGTCCATTGTTGAGAAGGCATGAACTCCCCTGTTGACATGGAAGAAGGCTATTGGCTGAGACAGGAAGCCGGTGCTGTATATAAAGAATTGTAGAGACAGAGAGACAGAATTGGAATGTGGCTCCTCAGTGAAGGAAGATTCATGGAGACTGAAGCCAGCTGAGAGAAAGAGAGGGACAGGGAAAGAGAGGGAGAGAGAAAGAGAAAGAGAGAAAGAGAGAAAGAGAGAGAGA
>JAQQSW010013293.1:0-12349 GCA_028646575.1 Pseudocheirus occidentalis
CGATTTAGCCCCCCTGCTGAGTCCGCAGGCGGGGGGCTCTGAAGCAGCCTGGTGGGGGCCACTGGTGGATCCAGCAGATCCCTTCCCCCACTGCTTCCTTGCCCCGGGGCAGATTGGCTGAACTGACGGCCAAATTAATTTTCAAAGTTTCACTTTCACTAACCGTCTCTGACCCTGGTTTGGGGGATTTGAAGCTCCCCTCAGGCAGGTGCTTTAGATCTTCTCTGAAGTAGACTCAAGCTTCGGCTTGGGAGACTCGGCTCCTCCTGGCCGCCCTGGGGCCTGGCCTGGCAGTGGTGGCCCACGGTTTTGGGCTGGGCTGGTCTCTGCTCCAGTGCGAGCTGCCCCTCTCCTGTCCCCGTTTCTCATGGCTTGGCAGATGTGGAGGTGCTGGAGGTTGTAGATCCTCTCCTCTGAAGACTCGCTGTGGCGCGGCTTGGCTCAGCTCAGCCCGGCTCCTTCCCACCCCCCCCGGGCCTGGCTGCAGTCTTGACTTCAGGCTGGGCCAGCCTCTGCTCCCAACTGCCACACTGAGCCCCTGCTGCTGATCTGCCTTCAGCAAGATATGTGTTTTCTGTATTTTTGTGAGTCTGAGAGTCCTAGACTTTGTCTGGGCTCATAATTTTATGGGTGTTTAGGGTGGCGGTGTGGGAGTTCGTGTCCTTGCTGCTTCTATGCCGCCATCTTGGCTCCGCCCCCCATCTTTGGTTTTTAAGCATAAATTCAACCTGTAGCTTTTCACTGTTGTGCATGTCTGTGCTTCTTTTTGTTCTTCAAAAGGATACATTCTTAATGGGCCAATATAAGGGATTGAAATCACTCATCATTCCCTCAATAAGCCTGTTCTTTCCCAGTTCTCTACTTAAGCTATGTCCATCTAGAATACCCTGCCTCTCCTTCCATGCCTAGTTCAAATCTTATCTTTGACAATGCACATTTCCTGGTGACAATATCCTGAATTTCTTCTATAGTTCTTATACTTACTTACATGTTGCCTGGCATATTCATATGTATTTATCTTACCATAAGTTTTTTTTTTCCTTTGGAAAGCCATAAGTTTCCTAAAGGAGCTAGCTAGTCTTACAGTTTTTTTTTAAATATGGTCCATACCAGTACTTTTCAAAATGACCCTTATTAATGATTTATTAATCAATTGCAGCACTACATGGAGCTTAATTGTTGCTGAATTATTTCATGGGTTGCACAGAATATTGCAACCTCCTGGATGAGATCCTTAGTCACTCAAAAAGAATATGGCCTATTTATCCACAAAGGAAAAGCCAAATAGAGAATGCCCACTGATTATGGCACATAGTCAGATTGACACTGCAAATGCACAGTGAGTTGAATTCAAACTATTAAACAGGAGAAAAAGAGCAGTCTACATTACCTTCTGCAAAGCCCCTTTAATGACACCAGACTTTAAGAAACAAAAGGTTTATTTTTAAAAAACCCAATATTCTACTTGCACTGTTGGATGGCCACGAGTCATAAAACAAGGTACGTAGTATGGAGATTTAAAATGAGTATCACTCACAGAGCAGTGGAGAAAGCTGTATATATTGTGGGTGTGAGCAAGGTGCAACATGTAACAGGGTGATACAAAGTAATGGTGGTTGTCAAAGAAATGTTTGACAGTAAAAAGAAGATGGACTATTCATATGTCCAGCACAAGGGATAACCAACAAATTGCCCTTGTGTTCTACTAGGATGTCAGGACAAAGTGAGTTCCCCAGGATTGGCAGGCTGTCATCTGCATTGTAGAAAGCAAACTTCCACACTAATGAGATCACAGATCCACTTCTGTGCTTGGTTATGTGTTGCTGAAAATATAGATGTGCTACTTCCTATTGGATATGTGCCATTGAGCTTGACCATATTCCCCCCCCATCACCACCAATAACACCCTGTATTGAACAACACTCTTATTCAAGACCAAAAAAATCAGGCCCCTGAATTTGTGAAATAAACTTATGTCGGATGAAGTAGGCCAATCACTTCACTTAGCAACCAAGGGAAAGTGCTGTTTTCCCCCTACCCCCACCCCCACCCCCACCCCCTATATTTCTCTTTTGGTAGTCCCACTCACCTATCTTTTGAGTACAAGGGAACCTAATTGCTTATCATTAGTTTTTCGCTTTTGTTTTCCTCAAGACAGAGGTTTTTATTTATTTTAGGACTCAAGTTTCTCCAGTTGAACCATATGTCCATCTGCTGGGCTCTTATAATTGATTTAAAGTTGGAAGGGACCTTGGAGGCCATGGAATCCTACTCTTATAGAGTGGGAAACTGAGACAGGTAGCACTTTAGTCACTTGGCTAGGTTTACAGAGTTAATCAGTGTCTTTTCTGGAGTTATCTGTATTTTATGGTCAAGATGTCATTCTGAGGTGGGGAAGGGGGAAGACTTTGGCTGAGACTGACAATGCAGATTTGCTGCTTTGAGAAAGGAAAATGGGGATTTCTGTAGATAGTTTTGGATGTCTTTAGTTGCTTCTTTTTTCTACCAAATTCCCTGGGATAGAGGTTTTCTGCCTCTGTTTCAGGACCACAGGAACATTTAGGGTTGTGTTTTTGTTTTTGGGAGGGGGAGAAGTGCTTTACCCCTCTTAGTTGGCCCTTTAGTGTCTCTGGATGATATGGAGGTGCATACGGACAAGTTAGTTTAGACTCTTCCCTCAATCCCTTTCCCCCTCATCCCCCCCCCCCTCGTGGCAGCCTCCGGTACGTTTTCCATGAAGGTGGGGGAAGGGAGGAGTGGGACAGAAAAGGCGAAATTGAATTGAGAAGAATAACAGGGCAGAGGTATCCCACAGCCCTTGTGAGTTATGTCAGTTGCTGAGAAGGGAAGAGGGCGCAGACCGGGCCTTAATAACTGCTCCCTGCTCTCGGCTGGCCTGCTATAAATAGATGGCCGGGTACAGGCTGTACAATCAGACCTCCCTCTGAGAGTCAGCAAAGTGTAGACATACACACATGTGCTCCCAAACCCGCGACGGCCCAGATTCTAATCCTGGCCGGGCAGCTGCTTGGATAGAACGCAGGCTACGGCCATCTCCCCACCGCATGCTGTTCTCTCCTCCCCTGGGCCAGCAAGCTGGGGGCCGGGTGGGGAAGAGAAGATGGTGAAACTGGTTGGAGAAAAAGCAAGTGGCTCTCCAGGAGGGGTAGGTCGGGAACGGCCCACTCTCTCTCCATCACCCCACCCCTGTCAATCCACTCCCACCTGCCCTCGGTGGCCTTAAGAGTTTGCCTCTTGCCCAGCCAGAGTCCGCTCTCTTCCTGGGCCCCGGGGACACCGTGCTCCAGGACGGGGCTGGCCGAGGGGGAGGCCGAGGCCATGCACCCGTCAGACCCGCACTGCAGCAGCTGTTTCCTGCATGTGACGGGCCCGGGACGTCGTCCTGCCGCTAGGGAAAAAGTCACAAGGTAGAGTGGCGGAGGCCACCAGGGCTGCTGCCGTCCCCTCCCGCGCGCATCTCTCTGCTCTCTTTCCTGCCTCCCCTACTCAAGCCTTGGCTACCCCGCGCTCTTCAGATTACAAAGAGGAAACGCGAGCACTGTACAGACATCTCCTCCCTCTCCCTCTCCCCCCTCCTCCTTCTCCTTCTCCTCCCCTTCTCTCTTCCTCCGCCTCCCCTGGGCCCCCGCCCGGCGGCTGCCACTGCTTCCCAGACGGGTGCCTGTTGCTGCTGCTGCTGTTGCTGCTGCTGCTGTTGCTGCTGCTGCTGCTGCCACCGCCGCAGCCGAGGGAATTGATTGCATCGTAAGAGGAGCAGTAGGACGCAGAGGGGCACCCCTCGGGCCCCTCTGCGCAGAGAGCGGAGTGGAGCTTGCCCCGCAGGATGGACAGAAAGCCTGAGCCCTCTCCTCCCTCCTCGCCTGGAGCTGGTCCACGGGGGCTGTCGCTGGGAACCTGCCCCGCTCTGGTCCTGCTCCTCTCTCTGAGCCGCGCGGGGGAAGGCAGCAGGTAGGCAAGAGCCTGGGGCTGGGGGTGGGGGGATTTACGCAGGAACCCTAGTGCCTTCTCTCCTACCCCCTCCTCCGCCAGCACCTTCCCTCTTTTATCACTGAACAGTCTGACCTCTCAGCCTCCTTCCCCAGAGCGCTTTGGCCAGAGGTTTTTGGAAAAAGCTCTGAACAGAATGGGCCAACCCAGTTGTTTCGGGCTCGGGCTCCCAGTGGCTTCCAGAGCAGCAGGAAGTTAATTTGCCGCCTTCGGATGCGCCTGCCTGCCTGCCTGCTTTGCCCGGCCCCAGGCCACTTTGATGAAAGCGAAACTGTCACGTACGGAACGATGCAGCCAGCGGCTCCTCCTCGCTCTTTTATCCCTTCTTCCCTCCCTGGTCCTACCTGATGCTTTCTCAATTTTTGCTTCGTTTCAACTTACTCTGCTGCTGGCCACAGTATTGTCTACTTTAAGATTCACGTCTGCCTTCTCTCTCTCCACCTTCCCAAATATCTTACTTGGCATCACGTTTTCACAACTGCTAAAAAATTGGGAATGGGGGAGGGGGCAAAGTAAAATCCAGCCAACCTTTAAAAGTGAAGTGTTAAGGAATGAACTTTCCTCCTGCTCAGCCAAGCGAAGAGCAGCCAGCCAAGTGTGTATCACTATCCTCATCTTCTTAGAGTTCTTACTATGTAACATTGTGTTTTAATTGTTAAAAGCTTCTTCCTGCTCAACATGTGACTATGAACTAGCAACAAAAAAGCTGAAGACTCAATATTTTTGATCCATTAAAGATATCAGTATGTCTGACTAGTGGAGGTTTTTCCTGTAGTTAATAATGTGAAGCATCTCGTTCCCTACAAGAATTATTTTTTAAAGGAATTTGAATGGGATAATAATCATTCCCTGAAAAATTTTAAGTACTTCTCAAATTTTCTGATTTAAATGAAACACTAAGAAACCGAGCTTTCTCCACCCTTTTTACATTTCCTGCATGTTACCTGAGAGAGCTCTTGAATACAACTTTCTTTGTAAAGATCTTGGGTTTTGAGAGTTGATATTTAATCTGTTGAAGAAATGCAAATTAATATGAATTTCACAATGGCTACATATTTTTGGTCTCTTTTATCATAAACAAGAGTAATATGAAATAAGATTGTACAAATGTAGCAGTAACAATTTTTTTGGAATGCTTTGAATGTCAGGCTAAGAATTCATATAAAATGTTACATAATCAAAATTTCGTATTCACCTTTTATGGTCTCTATCCCCTTGATCAATTATGCATTCTTTGCATAATGATAATTGTGAAACATACATATCCCCATTCTTCTATGTCCCTGTCTCTGTTTCTTTGTCTCTCTCCATCTTTAAAATTATATGACCTTTTAAAATTTAGGTTACTTATTCATTATGATATCTGGCATAGTATTCTGGTCTAAAACTATTTTCTGCCAAAGTGCTCCCTCATTTCCTCAGAAATTCTTGTTTGACTAGAGAGTCATTGCCTACTAGTTTGTGTTCTGTTAAGTTTATTAAGTACTGAGCTGCTGTATTCATTTTCTTCTGGGTATTTCTGATGTGGTTTGTTCTGCTGGCCTACATTTAAAAATAGATTTTTAACAATTATTTCAAGTTGAATTTCAAAGTAATTTCATTTCCTCATTTTCAAACTGAATCAGAGGGCATATGCTTATTTTGTATTATATATTCAAAGTACAAAAGAGATCTGCACAGTTTAAAAAAAAAACCTAGCCATTTGTCACATACAGGGAGCTTGAATAGTGTGACTGTTCTACATAAATGATATCAACAGTGTATGATTCTAGGAGTTGTAAAGTCTCCCCAAGGGTTTCTGTATCATCATATGAAAGGGAAGTGACACATTTTTGTGAAGTGACACATTTTGAAAAATAAAATAATCTGAAAATGCTCCATAACTGAGACAAAAGACTTGATTATGACCTAAGCTAGGGGATGAAGTAAAATTTTAAAATGATAGAGATTTTTGCAGTCAATTACAAACTGATTACATTTAAAAAAATGTAATTAAAAAAAATCAGAGGTCAAATTTTAAATTTCAGGTTTCTTAAGATTTTCTAAATGGGAACTCTTAAAACCTAATTCCTTATCCCCATTACACCTTAGGGTTTCCCTTCTTTCACAAAGTCCCAAGCGTTGCATGACTTGATTGGATTTTAGCTACATGTCTGGTGTCCTTTATAATATTTTACCATAATACCCTAATTCAGGGGAGGAATTGGGTCACACTGAAAGATTGCCTTTCTTTCCACTCTAACCCTGATGTTCTGCACCTGTCAAACCACTTCAGAGAAAAAAGCTAAAATTCCCCTAATATGGTCAATGTTATATCCCGGTACTGGACCATTCAGCTTCGAGTTGTAACCTTCATGCCACCTTACCCTCCCCTTCTTTATTGTATCCATCAGTGAGGTACTGAGCATACAGCACCAGTGAATTTAGAATACTGGTTCTCATATGTGGGAGAGGGTTGTTAGGCCCATTGTCCATCTCCTTTGACTGTCTAATCTCCTTGGAGATACGGCATGGTGTAGTAGATGAGAGTACTAGGCTCAGAGTCAAGAAGACCTTGGGTTCATATCCTGCCTCAGATTCTTCTCTGGCTGTATGACCATAAATCACATTCTTAGCTCCTTAGTTTCCTAATCGGTGAAATAGGGGCAATAAAACCTCTACCTCGTAGTGTTGGGAAAATCAAATGAGTTGACATGTTTTAAAATATATACTTGAGTATTAAAGCTCTTATCATGGTCAGTTTCATTATCTGCCTTTTTTTCTTCCCCAGCTAATTCCCCTGTATATTGAAGGTAGAAAAAGGAGGTAGGAAACATCGCAAAGGGACATGTTGTGCACCTAATTGCTGTGCACATCTTTCCTCTTCACAGTAATTCAGTCCCAAATTTCCTAACATTCTTGGAAGCTCCACTTCTCCCCTGGTCTTTTAGATGTCTAAATGACCCCATTTGTAAGCTTGAAAAAAGTTTTCCTGACCATTGATGCCTCTGTCCCTTCCTCCTTGAGCTTCTCAGAGCAAGTGTCTTGTTTAGACCAACACTTGGTCATGTTTTTCTACTTCTCCTTTCCTTCTTGTCAGTCAGTGGTCATGAAAAACATAGAGAAGTAGGTTCTGAATATTAACAGGTCTTTATGACTTAAGTTAAGCTTCTTGCTCTGGTTGATTCTTCGTGACTCTCTGCACCGTAGTATGACAATGATGTCTCTGGGTTTTCTTTGCAAAGGTACTAGAATGGTTTGCCATTGGATTAAGGCAAACCGGGTAAGTGTCTTGCCCAGGGTCATATATCTAGTAAGTGTCTAAGGCTAGATTTGAACTCAGGTCTTCCTGAGTCCAGGCCTAGTGCTCTATTCGCTGGGCTACCTAGCGGCCCCAAGTTTAACTGCCTTTGTTTAATATCCAGGGGAAGTGTAGGGAGGCCATAACTCTCCAAGATGGCAATAATAATCATAGCTCACATTTATATAGTATTTAAAGTTTGCAAAGCACTGCAAGTATATTATTTGATCCTTCTCAAAATGTAAAAGGAGGTGCTATTATTTATATTCTCTGTTTCACAAACTGAGGTTTGGAGATGAAGAGATTCCCAGATTGACACAGCCCATATCAGAGGCAGGATGCATATCTAGGCCTTGCCAGACTCTTTAGTGCAGCACTCCCCTTTGGGCCACATTCCCTCTCTAGGCAGAGAGCATTAGGCCTTTCAGTATGGAGCTAGTCAAGCTCGCCTGGCTAAGATACAGCTCCTTGATTATAATAACAGAATTAAGAGGACCTGCTAGGTCGTTGAATTCAACCTCCTCATCTTTCTGATAAAGAAAAGAGGGTTGCAGAGATGAAGCAGCTTGTCCAGAGTCACACGGCTGATAGGAGCAGATGACTGGTTCCCTGACACCACCTGCAATCCTCTGTCCACTCTCTCACGTTGCCTTATTTAGGCTCCTCCTTTAAATCTGGCACACATCTCCCCAAAGAAGTTACTTGTTTATCCTTTAAAGCATATTTTGGAACCCATGAAAGTTTGTACTTTCCAGCTGCCATGACATTTCAAAGCCCAAGTTTCCATTTCAAAGGTTCCTAGATTCAAGGGCAAGATTTCAGAAAACAAATCAATCGGAAAGCATTTATTAAACACTTGCTAAATGCCAGTTACTTTGCTAGGCGTTGGGAATGTAAAGACAAAGTTAACCAATCCTTGCCCTCAGGGAATTTACGTTCTGAAGAGGGAGACAACTTGTACATCTCTAGGTATATACTGAATAGATCCAAGACAGATCCAAGGTACCCTGGGCCAGGGGAGTGAAGGGTAGGCCCAAAAGCACTAGCAAGTGGGGAACTGGGAAAGTCCTCGTGATTAAGGTGACACTTGAGTTGAATCTCTCAGGGATTCCACAAGGTAGAAGTGAGGAAAGAGAGTATTTCGGGTATATAGGACAACCAGTGCAGATTCAAGAAGGAAGGAGGAGTGTTGTGTCTAAGAAATCTGCAGAAGAACAGTATGGCCGGATAGCAAAATGAAGAAAGGGGAGTAATGGGTAATAAGGCTGGAAGGGTGAGGCCAGGATGGGGCCAGGTTGTAAAGAGCCTTAAATGATCAATGGATACATTTATATTTGATCCTAGTGGAAACAGGGAAGCACTGGAGTTTAAGTGTGGGGTGGGATGACATGAGCAGACTTGTGCTTTAGGAAAATCTCATGATTTGTGGAAGATGGATTGGAGTAGGGAGAGACCTGAGGTAGGGAGATCTTTTAAGAAGCTGTTGGAGTAGTTCAGGTCAGAGTTGACTGCTAGATTAGGGTGGTAGTTTTTTGAGTGGAGAAAAGGAACATATGGGGGAGATGCTGTCAGAAGAAAAAAAGTGACAAGATTTGGCAACTAAGTGAATTGAGTGAGAGTTAAGCAGTCAAAGATGATCCTGATTTATAAACACGGATGACTAGAAGTATGGTGGTATCCTGCATGAAAATAGGGAGGTTGGGAAGGATATTTGTTTGGGGGGGGGCATGGAGAAAAGTAATGAGCATCCTGTCTTGGACATGTTGAATTTGAGATACCTGTGGATCATACAGTTCAAAATGCCTACTAAGCTGTTGATATTCGGCATCTAAGGAGAGAGACTAGGGCTGCATTTATAGATCTGAAGATCATGTAGAGATGATCATTCAGCCTAAAGGAGCTGATGAGGTTAGCAAATAAGAGAATGGAGAGAGAAAAGAGAAGGGGACAAGGAAAGAACCTTTTCTTATTTTGACCTAAGAGTCTTGTCCCCTAGATTAGCATTTGAATAAAATTATGTGGAATTTGGCAAATACTCAATAGCTTTGCCAAGAAATAAGAGGTAGTAACTTTTAACAGATTTTTTTAAAGTTTTTTTTTCTTTCCTGAAAAACAGCATGGACCTGTTGAGCAGCATATATTACTTTTTATTTATGGTCAAAAAAAATTAGTTGACAAAGGAGATGCATATCTGAACTTCCAAAGCAGTTGCATATTTGAACTTCCAAAGCAGTCTAAAATTTCATTCTTAAATCTGACTAGAATGGGGCACAATTTGAAGAGAACAAAATCCCAAGCAATCCCAAGTGATGGACTATTTGCCTGCTTGGGAGAGGGGCAAAAGAAAAACTTTACATTTGGAGATGGGGGAAAAGTATCCCTCAGATATATTGACACATTGAGACTTTTTAGTGCAAAGGACAATTGATTACAAGGTAACAAGCACTTTGACCTAGTGAAGGAGATGAAGGAGATGGAAAATGATCTTTCTTGTGAAGGTTTGGTGGTTTAAAAAGCAGTAGACATCACTGAAACATTTTTAATTAGTTAGCTTGTAAAATTAATCAGAAATCCAAACAAACAAGGTTTGAACATTTCTGTTTTTAGTATAAAGAGTATAAAGAGCAGGCAGCTAGTGTAGGAATGAAAAGGGAAGCTTCTGCCACATCGAGCTTCTTTCATTCCTTGCACAAACGCCTCCAGCACAGAGTAGGTGCTTAATTAAACACTTTCAGATTGACTGGAAACAGTGTCATTTAGTGATCTCACCAGCTCCTCTGGATTCAATTATTAACTCATTGCAGATGATTCTCACATCTACTTTATCCAGCCTTAACCTTCAGTCTGACATTTCCAACTGCCTATTAGACATCTTGAACCGGATATAGACATCTTTTAAAAAAAAAAAAGTTCAAATATGAATTCATTATCTTTCCCCCTAAACCTTCCCTTCTTCCAAACTTCTGCTGTTCAAGGCACTCACCATAATCATCCAAACCACCCTAGCTCCAAACCTACATGTCATCCTCAGCTCCCCTCTCTCAACCACATCCAATCAGCTATCAAAGTGATCTGTCTAAAGATCAGGTCTGAGCATGTAAATTTCCTATTCCATTAACTTGGTATTCCTAAATGCCCCCAGTAACCAAAGCCCTTGATAACTGGGCCCCTCCCTCCCTTTCCAATCTTCTTGTATCTTACCATCTTCCACATATTCTATGATTCAATGACACTGGAATCCTTAATGTTCCTCGAACAAGACTCTCAATTCCCTGACTCTCTGTTTTTCCACTGGCAATCCCCCATGCCTGAAATTCTTTCTATCCTTGTCTCTGTCTACTAGCTTCCCTGGCTTTCTTCAAGTCTCAGCTAACATCCCACTTTCTGCAGGAAGTGTTTCCTTCAGTTTATCCTATATGTGTCATTGGTGCATAATTTGCATGTTGTCTCCATTGTCATAGGGACCATTTTTTTTTTAACTTTCTAGGGTAGGGGTGAGGAACCTGCAGCCTCAAGGCCGCATGTGGCCTTCTAAGTCCTCAAGTGTGGCCCTGAGGACTTGGAGGCTGCAAATTCCTTACTCTAGGGTTTAGTTCTTAATAAATGCTTACTGACTGTACTTCACTTTTAATGAACCAGGAAGCCTGAGGCTGTCAGGAGTCATTCCGTGGTCTTTGGCCCTTAGATAGGAGGCAGAGCCCTGGCCTCACTAGCATTTCAGATGCCTGTGAAGGAGAGGACATGGCCTTCAGGGACTTGACACACAGAAATTCTGGCAAGAAGCCAGGTGTGACTCGAAATCCACAGGTTGAAATGTCAGTAGTTATTGGCATGATCCCAAATACTCCTTCAGATTTGTTGGCAGGCCTCCCTCTTGGCATTCCACCCAGCCACCACTGCCCTTCGTATTTCCTGGTCAGCACGTCCACTTCTTTGTCCTCATCAGAAACGGAGTATCTCCTCACAAAAGTTAAAAAAAATAAAAAAGAGTAGCCCTAGTTTATACTGTACTTGTAGAAATTTATGGCTGTAGTATCATAAAGCTGAAAGGGACTCTAAAGAGCTTCAAGTGTGACCACCTTTTTTGGGTAGATGAGAATGTGAAGCAGTATGGAGGAGTGAGGGGAAAACTAATGAATCTGGAGTCAGAAGACCTGAGTTCCAGTTCTGCCTTTACTAACTTGCTACCTTTTGTTACCTTTCACCTTTCTGGGGCTTTGTTTCCAAATCTAGAAATGAGGGTCTTGTACTGGATGCTTTTGAGTGTGTGTTAAATAGAATATACCATTATGGATTTTCCCATTAGGAGGCTCAGGTCGCTCTGGTCTGTCCGCTGACACCGCTTATCCTTTCTGCCCCATTCAACACACTGGTCAAGATGGCATCAGATGAAGGAAAACTCTTTGTTGGTGGACTGAGTTTTGATACCAATGAACATTCATTGGAACAGGTCTTCTCAAAGTATGGACAGATTGCTGAAGTTGTTGTTGTGAAAGACAGGGAAACTCAGAGATGCAGAGGTTTTGGCTTTGTTACATTTCAGAACATAGATGATGCTAAAGATGCAATGATGGCCATGAATGGAAAGTCTGTTGATGGGCGGCAGATTAGAGTTGACCAGGCAGGCAAATCATCAGAAAACTGGTCCCATGGGTACAGAGGAGGTTCGTCCAGTGGCTGAGGCTTCTTCCATGGAGGCTGGGGTCGAGGCTGTGGTTTTTCTAGAGGAGGTGGAGACCATGGTTATGGGGGGAGCAGATCTGAATCAAGAAGTGGGGGATATGGAGGTTCCAGCGACTATGACAGCAGCAGGAGTCAAGGAGGCTATGGTGACCAGTCTTCAGGAGGGTCTTACAGAGACAGCTATGACAGTTATGCTACACACAACGAGTAAAAATCCTTCCTGAATCAAGATCGTCCTTCCAGTGGCTGTATTTATAAAGATTTTTGGAGCTTCACTGAATCGTTATTGTGTAGTACCCATCTACTTGTATTCACTTTTGTAGTATTATCAGTTCTGATCTGGTCAAACACAGCCTGACAGCTTCGGACATGAGATGG
>JAQQSW010013294.1:0-12349 GCA_028646575.1 Pseudocheirus occidentalis
TTTGTGACCATTATAATGACTTTGGCTTTCTGGTTTTGGGACTTGTCCTTCTGGTTTTGGGACTCAGTGTTATGGTTTCTGAATAAAGACCTTGGTTCTGCCTTCCATGTGGAGAGTTTGCTATATTTTGTGATCCAAAACTACACCAACATATTCATAACCATCATGGGTGTTGTGAATATCTCATTATTGATACAACCTTCCAGCATGGCATGTCCTCATCAGAGAAGATGCTGTGCTCTGCGAGCAAAGCAGAATTGAAGTAGCTCAAAAGAAATATGAGATGCAAATTTAGAGAATCCACTCCAAATGTTCACATAAACTATTTGTACCCAACCTATGGTAGAGTATTCCAAGCTGGTATAGGTCTAATTAGTCACAGTGGGACACACTATATCTTGACTCTAACATAGTGCTGTCATTTTGATCCTCTTCAAGAACAAGACGAGAAGCAATCATTGCTACTAAACCAAAAAAAAAAAAACCAAAAAAAAAACAAAAAAACCCCAAAAACCTGCGCTATCTTTTATTACACAAAAGAATCAAACCACTAACTAACCGTTTGGACAACATGAGCTGTTTTTCTGGCCATCGTGTATTTTAAAATGATTCATTCGCCTGGACACTCCTATGCCCAAGATCACATACATAGGAAACATAATCCAACCCAAAAGTATATATGGTGAGAGCCCAAAGGAGCTAACTGTCCCATCTAATACAACCTCAGGCTTAGTTTCATAAGCACCAAAATCTAACCAATTTCCAAGCAATTAAACAATACCTTATTTCCCCCCATTATTCTTTATTATTCATTGGTAATTCAAAAGATCTCAGTGAAATATTGCATAGTAATGGCATGTAAAAGGCCAGCTGCAATATCTCATGGGTGACATGACGCAAGATAATTTATAACTAGATATACAGGGAGATCAGAGACAGACAGACAGATAGTGCTTTAAGGTCTGCAAAGCATATTCCTCACAACAACCCTATAAAGTTGGCAGTCCCTAAGTACCATCCCCACTTTATAGACAAGGAAACAAGAACTAAGTAATTTACACATAATTATACAGCTAAGTGACATTGATAGCAAGAATCTGAGTCTAGGTTTTCAGGCTCTGAGCTAACATTCATCAGATGACAGATTCAGAACTGTAAGAAACAAATCTAGTCCAATCTCTTCTTATTAGAGATAAGGAAAATGAGACCCAGAATAAGGAAGTGATTTGCCAGAGTTCACACAGAGAGTAAGGCTAGGTCTGGGATTTAAACTCAAGCCCCTCTGAATCCTAATGGAGCACTGTTTCCACTGTACTACATTCCCTAAAACACAAACAGAAATGGAATGATTTGTGACTCCTACTATCCACACAGGAGCAGCTACAAATCTGTTTGCAAAGTGCTGCTAAGGTACAGTAATGCATGAGTCCCTTCCAACCTCATCTCCATTACCAGGGCTATTACCATGGTTAACAAGACCAAAGTCACAGATCAACAATTCCCCACAAGTCCATTAGTGCTTCATGAACTCTAGAAAAACTCTGTTGCATGACCACAAGCTACACCCCAGTCCTCCATCTCACAAATGTTTTTCAATAAGGAAGAACAGACCAAGAAGAACACAGATGGTTTAGAATAACCCATCTGTACTTCTGGAAAAACTGCCTTTAATTCACCAAGCATTTAAGTGCTTAAAGCAAGGGACTGCAACCAGTCCTCCAGAGGACCCTCCAATCTCCACAAAGATTTAGCATTAGTAAGGGGCGGGAGAGAAATGAAGGGTATGGGCATTAACAATATAAGTCACTGCAATATAAAGTACAGTTATGGCTTCCACATTGTGATTTTCACCGTCACAGTTTCAATATATCATGAGTTGGTATAAGAAATCAAACAGGAATTTTTGGGGGAGTTTTGTGGAAGCTACAGATGACACATGAAGGCTCAGAGATGATACAGAAAATGTTTAGAAACTCAGAAATGCACAAAATATCTGTATAGTATTATATAATATCAAGCCAAATTTTACAATAAATTACTGTAAGCATTTCATAAAAAAAAAAAAAATTCAGATTTTTTTTTTCCCCTCTGGTATGAAAGGAAAGCCAAAAAGTTTCATCAGGATTTTCCAGTTCCCGGGTCACCACTCCTCTAACCCTCATGATGTGGAAGGAATAACTATAAAAGGTTAGTGGTAGCTCTTCTCCATGGAGCCTTGGGAAGGAAATGATAGAGGCTGATGGCATTTTCTAGTCACATCAACTACCCCTCCTCCACTTGCATGTAAGTGCCTTTCTTGTTCAGAGCCTCAGAGGAAGCATTTGAAGCTTTGGATGGCTGCTTTGAGGCTTCCGGAGGGAAATAAGGGTTTCCCTCTGTTTTTTTTTTTTTTTTCCAGACAGGACTGAGGCAAGGAAGTGAGTTAAGTTCACCTTAGTTCACCTTCATGGAAGGATTACTACAATACCCAAATAAGGAAAAACATACTGATATCACCGGCATGTACCGGCACTAATATCACTAGTACTATCAGTGACCTTAACCAACTTTTCTCTAAGTGCAGAAAGCAGAATCAGGAGACATTACAAAGACAATGATCTCTCCTGTGTCTCTCTCAACAGAAATCAGTCCTTAAGAGCACTAATTTCTGTATTGGACTGAATGTTAAATTAGGTTCCATAGGAGAGAAAGCAGATTGTGACTTTTCAATTAATAGTCATTTCAAATATGACTGGAAGCTATAAGAGCCTCCTGGAGAAGCAGAAGGATGTTTACAGGGTATTAAAGTGAATGCTTTCTTAAATTACCAAAACTAGAGAAGAACAGATGAAGAATTCAAACCAAAAGGCCTGTCTTACTCCTTGTGAATACCAGCTACCTTAGTCATATTAGAGAAAAAAAAGGGCATGCAAGCCACCAGAGTGAGCTTTCCTGTCCTGTCCTTCAGAATACTGAAAGGTGTGGTTCTAGAGGACACAGAGAACATAGCTACAGCTGTGCCTTCCACGTTGTGACATTTCCCATCACAGCTTTGCTATAGTGGCGTAAGAAATTAAATGAGAAATTTGGGGGAGTTTTGCAGAAGCCACAGACAACACATGAAGACCAGCAGATAACACAGAGCCTATGACCAAATACAGAATCCAAATTTTTGCAATAAAGTATTATAAGCACCCCATGAAAGAAAAAGAACAAATTCAGACTTCTCTCATTCGAAGGGATGGCCAAAAATTTTATGTGGATTTCCCAGGTCCCGGGGTCACTGCACCCCTAACTCTTTTGATGTGGAAAGGTAATTGTACTTCCCCCTTCTCCTCTGCCCATAATGGTTGAGGCTAGATTTCAAATCAGACAAATTACGATGGTACAATGGGAAAAGGCTGGTGAACAGAATCAGGAAGCCTGGATTTTGGTGCTGGGTCTTTGGGCAAGTTTCTTCTCCTCTGGCCTCAGTTTCCTGGTCTACAAAAGGAAGTAGCTGAACTGGAGGCTTCACTAAGGTCTCCACTCCATTCTAAAATTGTGACTCTATAGGAAACATCTGCCTGCTAGTAACCTGGGCTAAGAAAGAAGAATGCTTTTATCTAGTAGTGATTTTATGAGCAATTCCCTTCAGGATCATGGTTTGTAAGAGCTTGACAGGACCCTAATACCATAGGCATGCCAATTGTTTCATTTTCAAGAGTAGGTAACTGAGGCTGACAGATCCTGAATGCAGATAAATTTATGACTATTTGTTTTGGGCAAAACAAGTCCATTTTAAAAATTAATAAATGATTTCTAATCTGTGAAATTTCCCAGCCAAACCTCAAATATGTGGTCTGTACTCAAAGCCTCCATTTTCTCACCACCCACTCAATCTGGCTTCTGGCTTCAGTAGTCTCCTGGAATTGTGCTCCAGAAAGACACAAATCATCCAGTCCAAATTTCATTTTCAAGTCAAAAATAAATCAATTCAATGGCCCTTTCCCCACCCTCATTCTTTACAACTTTTCCACCTCACTTAATGCTGATGACCACACCCCCAAACACCACCTCAAATTCAACAGGTGCAAAAATCCAGTTCATGAGAGAGAGTAAGGTTCAGTGGATGAAGGCCTAGCCTTGGAGTCAGGAAGCTCTAATTTATGTCTTGCCTTTGATGCATACCAGTTATTTGACTCTGAGCAACTCACTTAACCTTTCACTGCCCACAGGCAACTCTCCTAGAGTTATAAATTACAGATGAGT
This sequence comes from Pseudocheirus occidentalis, assembly GCA_028646575.1. Taxonomy (NCBI): domain Eukaryota; kingdom Metazoa; phylum Chordata; class Mammalia; order Diprotodontia; family Pseudocheiridae; genus Pseudocheirus; species Pseudocheirus occidentalis. The sequence goes on from JAQQSW010013294.1 coordinate 4,231, forward strand.
TATAATAGGAGATCCCAGACTAGGAAATCCCTGCATTGTTGAAATAACAAATCCAAATCAAAAAAGGTGGGGGAGGCAATATTAAAAAAAAAAAAAAAAAAGCAAATTCATCAATGTACCTGAAAAGACTTTCTTCCTCTTGGTTTCTTTATTCAAAACCATCATTCTTCTTGTCATTTAGGTTCAAAATCTCTGTAATCTTTTACTTCTTCAGGCTGGAAGGCTCCCACCATGGCCAGTCAACAATCCTTGTTAATTTTTTCATCATAATTCCTCTCCTGCTTCAGTTTCTTCCTGTTCACTCCCATTAATCCAAGTTTAATGTAGGCTTTTAGTTCACACCTGAATAATTTCTGAACTGATTTCCCTGGCTTCAGCTTCTTCCCTCCCCAATCAATTTTCTATGCTAACACCAAAATCCTCTTTAAAAAAAAAAAATTAACTGATCATGTCATTCCCTTGATCCAAAATTGTCACTGGCTTCCCAGTGGTCATGAGGTAAATCCAGATCCTTTAGCTGGTATCACAGAACATCCACAATTCAACCCTGTCACATTTCTTATTATTTCATTCCCAAATTCCAGTTCCCAGAATTACTTTCCAAGTTTCCTATCCCGCAGCTTGGCTCATGTCCTTCTACTCTAGTATGTCCTTTCATACCTCAGGGAGCGGCTCCAGCTCTACCTTGCCTACAAAGGCTTCCCTAGAAGGCCCCCCAACATAAGCTCATCATACTGGCTTTGCCCCTACTCTCCTTGCCTATGTTATTGTTGTTGAGTTGTTTTCAGTTGTGTCCCACTCTTCATGACCCCACTTGGAGTTTTCTTGGCAAAGATACTGGAGTGGTTTATCATTTCCTTCTCCAGCTCATTTTATAGATGAGGAACTGGAGTGAACTGGGTTAAGTGACTAGTTCAGGTCTGCTACTCCTACTCCTTACATCTAGTAAGTATTTGAGGCCAGTTTGAACTCAAGATGATAGTCTTCCTGATTCTAAGATCAGTGCTCTACCCATTGTCCACATAGCATTCCCTCCTATACTTAGTACTTAGCTATTGAACTTAAAGAATTAGATATGAAGTTAAAGGAGCAGGCTGTTAATCTCCACCTTACCACTTACTAACTCTGGGCCTAAATTTCCCATAAAATGACAAGCTTGGTCACTGAGGTCCCTTCTAGATCTCATTCTGTGTGACTGTTTCCTTCTTACTTTTATATAACACAGCAACTGGCTTGTGCCTTATACAAAAGAAACATATCTTTAATAATGTTCGATGAACTTATTTAATTCATTTTGGTAATTATCAACATTGTACAAAGGAGAAAAAAATCTATTAAATTTCAAAATCAAGTTCAGTCACTTATTACTTGAAAGATACTGAGAAAGTCACTTTACTTCCCTTGGCCTCAGTGAATTCATAAAATAAGCAAGTTGAACTTAATGCTTCTGAGAAGAAATTCAAGCTATCAATAACTGTATGAAAAATGCTCAGAAAACACTACTAACTACAGAAATTCAAATTAAAACAATTTTGAGATTTCACTTCACATTCATAAAATTGTCAAAGTTGACAAAAAAGGAAAATGACAAATGCTGAAAAGCTATGGGAAAACAAGGACATTAATGAGCTGTTGGTAGAGCTGTGAACTGGTCCAGTTATTCTGGAAAGAAAATTGGAACTGTCACTCCAAAGCAAGTAGATCGCACATGTCTTCTGACCTTTTGACCAAATTTTTTAATACTTTTTGAATACAAACTTTTGAATACTACTACTAGGTCTATAATCCAATGAGATTAAAAAAAGAGGAAAAGAACTCAAATGATGCAAAAATATTTATAGTAGCTCTTTTTACAATGGCAAAAAACTGGAAACTGAAGGAGCATGCACTAACTGGGGAACAGCTGAACAAGTTATGGTGTATGAATGTGATGGAATACTATTTGTATTGCAAGAAATGAAAAGGGGATGATTTCAGAGAAACCTGGGAAGACTTTTTTGAACTAATGAAGAGGGAAGAGAGAAGAACCAAGAAAATAATTTAGATAATAAAAGACAATATGGCAAAGGCAACTTTAGACACATAGGAACTCCAATAAGCACCATGATCAGCCATGATTCCAGAGGACTCACAATGAAACATCACAATCACCACAAAAAAAAAAAAAGGAAGTGCAAAATAACGCATTTTTTTTTATTTGGCCAATTCAGGAATTAGTTTTAATTAACTATACATATTTGAAACCAGTTTTGTTTCTTTATTTGCTCAGTGAGGAAGGATGGAAGTGAAGTAGGAAGGGAAAAAGATGAAACTCTATAAAAAGAAAATAAAATTTATTTTTTAAAGAAGAAAAGGAAATAATTCATTACCTTTATCACCTTTACTCAAAAAAATCTTATTTCTAACAAAGGATTACATATTATCAAGGAGGAGCAGAAAATGACTCATAAGATAGGTGTAATGTTAAAATTGGAAAACAGAATGTAATGTTAATAAGTATGATATGAATGAATAAAAGCAGTTCTGCAAGAGAAAGCCAAAACCACTTTTCCATGTTCAGATAAACTGTCAAAATGATTTTGGATTACAGTTAGTTTTGCAATGACTTTCTGCATGATGGGTTTCAGATACTCGAGTCTTTGAGAAAGAAAAACTACTTTCTACCTAACAGAAAAGTGAATGACCAACATCACTGCTAGTGGGGGTTCACAGATTTAGAACTAGAAATGAGATCATGTCATCCAACCCCTTCATTTTACAGATAAGGAAAGTGTATGATCCATTATAAGTACTAAACAAACTTGAAGATTGGTTGATTTAACCAAGCTTTTAATAACCCACTCTAGAATTTTACCAAGTATCTACAAGTTTACCAGCCCATAGATTATTGAATCTTGCACAAGGTAGAAGATGCCTAAGAATTACTCCCTATCAGTTATACTTCTCTGATTAGTTACTTCTATGCATTACTTCTCTGATATCTTAATCATTCTAGATTCATTATTCTTAAAATATTAAAATTTCATTGGATTGCCCCAAAGAAACCGTAGCAAAGTTCCCATTTGGAGTGTGAAGAAAAGAGCAACTGTCACTTAAATTACATTAAAATCACATTAATTACAGAAAAAAGTAGCTTCTAACTTTGTTACAATGTTTTAAGTTTTACAAAGAGATTGTACAACAACCCTATGAAGTAGATAAGTATAACTATTATTAACCTCATTTTGCAGATGAAGAAAATAAGCCTCTAAAACTTTAAATTGCAGACCATGGTCACATAGCTGGTGTCTGAGGCAAGAACTGAACACAGGTTGGCTAACTCCAAGGTCTACTCTCTATTCAACACCCAAGACAAGCCCTTCAGATGACTTACATCCATCTCAAGGCTTTTATTTAACACAAATCTTGAAAACCAATTACTGTAGGGGTATCAAGAAGATATTATCTACCACTCAACCAGCTTAGTAAACTAAGCAGGACAAGTGGTATGTCTTTTACATATTCAGTTTTGTCATTCAGTATCCATTAACTCCCACAGGTTTAATTTCATCCCTATGCTGATGACTCCCAGATCTATAAATACTCTATCACCTAAGCTACAGTGAAAAATCATAAATGGTCTATTAGATACTTCAAACCAGATGACATCTCAAACCATAATTCTTCCTCACTTCTTAATTGCTATCAAAGATACCACCATGCTTCCAGTCACAAAGGTTAGCAACCCGGGTTGTCATATTCAATTCTTCCCTCTTACTCATTCCACAGAGCCAATCAGTTGAAATATCTTGCTGATGCTATCTCTACAGTTTTCAGGTACGTTCCCTTCTCTCAGTAAGACACCGTCCTAGTTCAAGCTCTTATCATTCCACACTTTGGCTACTGCAGTAGTATTCTATTCAATCTTCCTCTTTAAAGTCTTTCCAGAATAATAAAATGCTACTACAAGTCTTAATCGTGCTTTTTTTTTTTAATCCAGTTGCAATGTTATACTTCTGTTCATGGACATAATTGAGGGATGTCATTATTGGTTACAAGCTGTATATGGTAAAACATATTTTGTTTTTACTGTATGTTTTCACTTGAACAATCTATTCCCCAACCCAAAGCAAGCATGAATAAAATTAGGTTAAATATTTTAAAAATTAATATCTCTCCAGACTCCCATCTGTCCTTCACATAGCTGCCAAAGTGAATTTCCAAAGTGCAGATCTGATCATGTCATGTTCCCTACTCAAACTCAAGTGGCTCCTATGAGTAAATATAACTTTGGTATTTAAAACTCTTTCCAACCTTGTTCCTCCTATATTTCTAGTCTTCTTACTTCTTCCATTACTCACCTCCACAACCTCTACAATCTAGACTCCCTGGTCTACTTGTTCTTCCTCACTCCTGATGCTCCATCTCTCCTCTCCAATCACTTTGCACTGATGGTTTCTCATATATATAATGCTCTCCCTTCATACCTAGGGATCCTGGAATTCCTGGTTTCTTTTAAGACTCAGTAAATGCAGCAACTCCTGCAGGAGACCTTTCTTCTTCTCCAACCACTGGTGCCTTTTTCTTAAAATTACCCTTTAATAGATTTGTACATGCCTTGTTCACGTTGTCTGCCACAATAGAATGGAAATCCTTTGAGAGCAAAGACTGTGTGACTTTTGACATTTTTAATCTCCAGATTTTGATCTTCATATTAACACAGTGCTCAGCAAATAGCAGGGAACAAACATCACAATTTTTCCCTATCAAATCTGCTATTTGTTATATCGAGTCTGGTAATTCTACATACAAATGATTTTTCCTCTAGAGCCTCCTCCATTTTCAGACTTCCTAATGAGGACTGTTAGTCTACAGGTAAATATATTCTCTGCCATTTCTGTATGTTAAGCCAAGGCCCAGAAATCTAAATCCCATTCTCCAACACCATTTCCTTAACTTTATCCTCCATCCTCTTCTAAAGTCTCTACCTACCTTGAATAGACAACTGTGGCAATAACACCACCTGTATCCTTATCCTGTATTTTTTTTAATGTCAGAATGTGGCTGAAACACTATTATAATTGCAATGAAAAAAGAAAACATTTTTGTGATACTAAAAATCTAGCCAAAAAAACTTATTAACGGGTGTACGTGTGCATGTATGTGCATATATGTGTGTGTGTGTGTTTTAGTTCAACTTGAATACTTATACTTGGGGAAAAGTGGATTTATATTTAGAAACTCCATTGTCTCACACTGTGCTTTCTGTCTTCACTTGTTACCGACTTTCACAGTATGAGTCCCTTTATTGTCAACATTTCCTAAGCTCTAGTAGAGCAGCTTTGGTCCGCTTGTTTTGTTCCTGACTCTTCAGTCTATCCCTGTCACTCACTATGGGAAAAGGCAGATAAGGAAACACAGATCCCCTCACCCCAGTCTGAGACATCCCCCCTCAAATGGTCCAGAAGATCTAGTTGGTACAGGCAAGTAGTTATGATTTGCTGCCTACACATTATCTGCATCTTTTAGCTCTGAATAGTTGGTATACTTTCCCCCATTTTGTGTCTTACAGTACTGGTAAAACTCAGATCAGCCAACACTCCATGTTTACCTATGGGATGGTCTAGTTGCAGTGTTTGATCAGCGTTTGATTTTTCAGCCACCAATATGCTCTGCATGACAGAGGGTTTGTGCTGATTCATGCTGTCAATTATAAGAAGAGTCTGCACTTGCATCCACCCCCTGGGTTATCTTAGCAGGGGTCATCTGTACACAATGGTCACAGGCCATCTGGTGAATGCTGCAATGACATCTGTATCATTATGTATGCCAGAGTCTGAGAATCCTAAGACTCGGGGGAAAAACTAACAAGTGAACCAAATGCCTACCTTTATATTTTTTGTCTAACAGTTAGAAGTGTCTCATTAATACTATATAAGATTCAATGATTGTCATGGAAATAGAAAGAAAAAAATGCCCCCAAATTTAATGCCATGTAATTAAAATGACCACGTTTGTCCCCAAAATAGAGATGAAAATATGAACTTACTCTCTTTTGCAGAGGAGGGGTATGGGTGCGGAATATTATATATAAAGTCAGCTGATGTCCTATATCTACTTTTGCTGAGGCATTTTGCCCTCTCTTTTCCATTCTTTCTTAAGAGAGATTGCTCTCTGGTTAGGGGGAGAGGAAGGATTACATTTAGAAACGAAGATGATAAGAATAGATCATAAATATAACAATACCTTCCTTGCCTCAGCTTTGACATGACATTCATGTCAGTCATATTGAACAATCTAAATCCTCAACAATCAAATTTACACACACACACACACACACACACACACACACACACACAAGTGATAGAAGGAAAAAATATTTTCCCTATGGAAACAGCTCAAAGTGCTAAAGTCCATCCAGCAAGTAGCAACACATGTATGGACAATAAATAAAGGGATTTGGGGCTTTAAGAAATATAGTGCCCACCTTATTTATACCCTCAATATCCTTCTTCTCTCATCTCCCCACAAGGTGAGAAAGACAGAACTAACACTTTCCTGGTGTCCTAGTTACCCTTTATGAGTAGATAGTAAATACCTATCCTATAATTTTAGACCTTGGCAGGTGGAAGATCAAGCTGCAGCCAAGAGGAGAAGGAATTGTCTCCTGAAAATAATGATATTCAAGAGTCTTCATAAAACTTTAAATAACAACATATTTTAAAAATCACCTCAAGCAACAAGAAAAAAGGTACTTCCCAGATCCATTTAAGTCTATTATAATCAATTAGCAAGGTTCATTAGATGCAGATTCATAGCCAAATAAAAGGAAAAGTCCTATAGGAAAGTTTTTTAACAACCAATCTCATCAAGGCACTGTAGGTATTTAATGAAATTGGACTGAAAAGTTTATTGTAGCAACCTTACATACATCACACCACCCAAGTATGTCAACTCAATTACCTACATGGTAGATTGTGTACTTAAATCTGTTTCTAGTGTTCCCCTCTAGTAGAATAGAAGCTCATTGTAGGCAGGGATCACTGTCTGTTGTTCTCCTAACCCCCAAGCCAAGCACAGAATATTATTGTGCACTGTAGTTGAACTGAATTCTTCAAAAGTATGACATAAAGTAGATTCAGCAACATAGGCAATCCAAAACTTCAATGCTAAATTAAGATGTTCTCCCCCCTGCCACTCAAACCTCAGAGCCCAATGATCTGACCTTTGTCTGCTTTTAGTTCCCATGCTCCCCCACTGAGGGAGACAATAAAGAATAGAGTATGGGGGGGCAGAGCCAAAATGGTGGCATAGAAGCAGCAAGGTCCCGCAGCTCCCACACTGCCACCCTAAACACCCATAAAATATGAGCCCAGACAAAGTCTAGGAAAGTCTAGGACTCTCAGACTCACAAAAATACAGAGAACACAGCTCTCACTGAAGGCAGCTCCACAGCAGGGGCTCAGCTTGGCGGCCAGGAGCGAAGGCTGGAACGGCCTGAATCCAAGACCCCTGCCAGGCCTGGGACGGTGGGAAGGAGCTGAGCTGAGCCCCGCAGCCAGCCTGCAGAGGTTCTACAGCCTCCAGCACCTCTACATCTACAAAGGCTTGAGGACGGGAGAGAGCGACCACAGTGGAGTAGAGACCTGGCCAACCCAAAACCTCAGTGGGCCAGGCAAGACCTCAGCGTGGCCAGGAGTCTCCCAAATCGCAGCTTGAGTCTACTTCAAAGAAAATCTAAAGCACCTACCTAAGGGGATCTTTAAATCTTCAGATACAGTTAGTGAAAGTGAAACTTTGAAAATTAATTTGGGGAGTAAAGCAGTTCTGCCATTCTGCCCCCGTGGCAAAGAAGCAGTGGGGGAAGGGAACTGCTGCATCCACCAGCTGCCCCCACCAGGCTGCTTCAGAGCCCCCGGCCTGAGGACTCAGCAGGGGGGCTGAATTGATTGATCAGGGCCAAGTACTCTTGCATTGAGCGGCCTGGATCTGGATCCTGGTCTTGGGTGGTGGTCCTGAGGTGCACTTTCAGCAAGCCAAAGCTGGGGGGACTTGCAACACCCCCCTAATAGCTCTGGCAGTTGGGAAAACCCCAGCGATTTGGAACAGAGCTTCCCCCCTTGGAAGCAGAGTTTCACAG